>CABFOW010001576.1:60722-86803 GCA_902141385.1 Timema californicum
ATATATATATATATATATATATATATATATATATAACCCAAAACACTGTTTTACACCACATGTCTGACAACCCTGTGTTAGGACTGGCAGGAGAAGGAAGGGTGAAAGTCATTATGGAAGGGCAAAGGTCATATTTCTAATATGGACCAAAGAAACTTACAGTTTGAAATGAATGTATGTTCAAAGTTCTGAAGAACTGAAAAGTAGATTTACGATCGAGTCATTGGGTAGTTTTTGGTCTAAATATATGACTACTTATCAGAATTGTAAGAAACTTGCCATTCTAATTTTAACTACGTTTGGGTTTACCTACAAATATGAATCAATCTTCTCTAACATGAACTATATATATATATATATATATATATATAGTTCATGTTAGAGAGATGTTAGATATATATATATATATATATATATATAGGTTAATTATTAACCGTGGGCCAGAGTAACCTCCGTCGTGAGCCACATCTGGCCACCTATTGAAAACCACTGTATATACATATACAGTATATATATATATATATACTGTGTATACATATACAGTATATATATATATATATATATATATGACCCGAAACACAGGGTTGTCAGACATATGGTGTGGAACAATGTTTTGTGTTATTTATATATATATACTGTATATATATATAACACAAAACATATGTATATATATAGTGTACTGTATATATATAACACAAAACATATGTATATATAGTGTACTGTATATATATATATATATATATACTGTACTATATATTGTACTGTATTATATATACTATATGTACTATATATAGTACAGTATATATATATACATATATACAGTACTATGTATATATATATATATATACATATATACAGTACTATGTATAGTACAGTATATATATATACTGTACTATATATAGTACTGTATATATGATATATATATAAAGTGATGCCTTAGACCATTCAGTCTCTGAAGCAGGCAAAATGTTATCATTTTTGACTGCAAAGATAATATGTTTATATTTGATAAAAGTTTATTTGCAAATAATACTACAATAAATCTGTGGAATGCGTGGGAAAATGGCTGTATTTGACGTGTTCTGATGTTTATGGTATTTATATCTAGAAGCTGGTTACACAATAGCTTAGTTTTTCTAAGTTAAATTACTTTTAATTTCCATACTAGCTATTTCACTTCTCAATAAAGCCGTTAATAATGTTATGTTAAACATGTTCGTTAAGAGGGGACGTATAAACGTTAAAAAAAACGTTACTTTTGTAAGTATGGCAATGAAAGCTCGAGTTTTGAATGCCATAGAATATGTTGGTATTATTTTCTAGGTATTGACATCCAAACTGACAGATGCAGACCAACTGACTTAACGTATGGATAGTTGAAATAATAATTAGTAACATTAATTTATAGCGATCAAATAAGTTTCTTTTTATGAAAATATTCACTTCTTCCTTAGTCATTTGTAGTGCCCCTTTTGTTGTAGACTTAATGCAGCACCGGAGTATATAGCTCGTCACCTATCGCAAATTTACACGGCGTTACTCGAGAAAACACTGTTCTAACCTTTATATTGATACACCTTTGTTATAAGATAGCTATCATTCCGTGGGGCGCAAATTCATAATATTAAAAATTGTTGAACTAAATGACGGATGGAAGTTATCTGAATCCTTTTGAAAGATTATATATTTTTGCCCATATAAAGAATATAATCAAAGTTTAATTTAAATATTTGACACCCACTTCAGTGTCTGAATGGTCTAAAGCGTCACTCTCGTGTTAGACTGGCCCTTTGATGATGCGGAGATCGGAGATAAAATCTCAGTCAGGTCTATTGAGGAAGATTTTTCTTAAATGGCTTCCCACTCTCCTTCCAAACAAATGTGGATATATGATCTTTAAAATGCTTCCTTCCTTATACCCCTACCCCATTATAGTACTTATCATAAAATCCGTATAGCCTTAACAGATAGTAAGTCACCAATAAAAATACAATATAATTGACATTATTATTTTTTCTCACCCTCTAACTACTCGTTTCGATTGTATGCATATGTACTCATTACGCTGATGTGTAAATAGGATGTGTTAGATGGAATTTAGAGTAGGTTTACTCACATTTTATAATTGTATGGCCCTCCTTGGTGGCGTAGATAGATAACGCGATAATTTCTTGTTGAGCTAGACTCCTGATGACTGGAATATTGAGGTTCAAATCTCATCCGGATGAGCTGGGAATTGTTTTCATTCTTCCTCCACGCAAACGCGGGTTCACTTCCTCTGAATTCAACTTTTCCAATTTCTAACCCATTAGTGTAAAAGGTACATAAGCGTATAACCCGAACCGGTAATAAAATGTGTTGCTAAGTATTATTATTATTAGTATTACTATACTATGTTTCGGGGAGTGTTAATTACTTAATCTTACCACCTCTCTTGGGTGACAATATTATAAGGTTTATGTGGATTTGATTTATTATTAGATTAAATATTCGCGCGTACTAAATTTGTTATTAATTTATTATTTATAAATCTAAGGGCTTGATAAAATAATATAAATATATACAATTTACTTGGAAAAAGAGACTGAAACCGTTTAGGAAAAACCCTTCCTCAGTAAGTCCTGTCGGGATCTGAGCCACCTATCTTCAGTCATCATTAGTTCAGTATATCGCGAAAGTAATGCTTTAGACCAGTGGTCCGCAACCCTTGGATTGTAACCCCTATTTTGGGTAACGAGCTCTAAAGGGATTACTGAAATTGTTATATGGATGAAAAATAGGATAAGTAAAATCCCTGTTAGGTAAATTGCAACATTTGTAATCTTGTAAGAAAATATTGTGTGTAAGAAAATTAATTTGGTTGAATACATTTGACAGGCTTAGAGACATTTATGTTTAGGGCATTGGGATCCCCATTTGTAGTTATCTAAGCTCTGTTCAGAAGATTCCTGGTGCTTATAGCTAGAATTTCCTCTACCCATCTCGTGTTCTTTAATTAATCAGTATAAATCAAGAATAATTCAAGTATGAAGTAAAACGCGTAAACCCCACCCCCTCTTACATCCCGTGAAAAAAAAAAGAAGTTATACACGTGTTGATGAGGCTGGGGTGATATTGCACTAATATTCATTATACATACATGACTTGTGGTGACCAATAAGGGCGTTGAGTTCAAGATCTCTCACTGATCCTTATCGACTACCTCTGAGAGAATTGAAGTATAATCTCAAACTAAACAGATTAAAGCGAAAGTTTCAGGGTTTGCTATCAGTGAAATCTTAGACGTGTGTGAAAATTCCCTTTTCATGAAAACGCATTTAAAAACTATAGTAATAATATTAAAAGGATGTAGGTTATACTTTATTAAATGAAACCCCTTTATATTGGTAGAGGTCTTTCCCATTTTCTGATTGGTTCAGAGATAATCATAACAGGTCAAAGGTGCTTTAATATTACCTTGTGGGTCTACTATCTGGATTCTACAAGGACTGTGAGCATGGATAGTAGAACGCATACTTGTTACAGAGGTTGGGGATCACTTCCAGCTTGGTTCACTAGGGTATATTTTTTGTTCTCCCATCTTTTTTTCCAAACTAATGCACATATAGTAAAAGTTCACACACCATCCTACTCTTGTTCTTTTATGCCTCTACTTTAAATCGGTGAGAGTAAATAGAATCAGCGTGCACAGTAAAAATACATACTATGATGCAACTTTTTCTTTAAAGCGATTGGCCGTTTTAATTTGGCGTGTAAATTCAAAGCCATGGGAACAAACGGTTATCTTAAATAATTTTTATGGTTTTGCAATTTTCTTTTAGGAAACGATTTGTTGGAGAATAGAAGCATGTTGATTAAGTTATTCTTTTTATACACACACCTCCTATGTGATTTAAAAAGTGATCAAATATCGATAAAATCAATCATTTTTAATAGAAAACTGCCAGATTCATAACAAAATATAAGAAAATATAACAATTAAAAAACATTGATATATTATCTTAGAAGGGGCGTTAAAAATATTAACATACAAAAATCACTCTTTCTCGATATTTCCAAACGCATGATTTTTCAGAAAGATCTGTCCCTTAACTATAACCATCTACGGTTTCCGTGATCCATCTGTTCTTGTTGGCGCGGAAGGATACTTTGGTTGGTAGTGAAGCCATGCTACGCCTATCACCGTCCCACCCACCATCCCACAAAATAGGTTTTATACTTTCACCAGACAGGGCCAAGGGTCATAAAATTGCTTCCCCTTTTAAATTGAAATTTAATTTTTTTTAGGTGGTTAGTAATTTTTTCACCCTTTAATAGATAGTCCTAAAACTAGTAGAGAAATAAAATAAAACGTTCTTATAAAACATAATGAAAAGAGTAAATAATATATTTTAGATTTTTTTTTATTTCACGCTATATCGCAAAGAGGTATTGTATCAAAAACAAAACAAAAAAATAGGTTCAAACTCAGTATTATTTATTTACTTTTCCCATGCGTGAAAGCTGTACGAATCCGCGGTGGACATCTGTCCAAACGTATAATAAATAAATAACATATTTATATAAAAATGTGTTTATATTATAAATAAAATAGCCAATACAAGCTTTACTGCCTCAGCTGTGAAACATGAGCTAATCCCCTCGAGAAATATTAATGTGACGTCACTAAATAATTTCCAGTGGTCCTATCCTATAGGTGAACGTATGCTTGCTGTGAAAATATTATTATCTAGTCACGCTCAAATAACTTTTCACTGTAATCAGTCATGATTTTTACTGTAGTAATGGTTATCTCTTGATATGTCACTAGTTTCTACACCTCCGCTCAGTTGGTAGTTTGTCTGCATTCTGAGCTAAAGGTCCCGGTTCAGTCCCCGGCATTGTTGAAATATTTACCACTTGTGAAATATGGGTTTCCCCCTTTCACAATGATAAATTAATGTCCTGGGGACTAGAAGTTGGGTCTATTATAAATTTAAGTTTGTTTATAATCTGTGTGCTGATATATTCAGTCTGCTCTGAAAATACATGAAAATATTTCATGCTTAAATATATATATATATATATATATGTAGGTGACCTGGCGGTCTAGGGGTAAGGTGTCGGATTTCTATGCTGGCGGCCGGGGTTCAATCCCCGGTCCCGGCATAAATATATCTGATTAACAAACCCTTCCTTCACCCCTGACAAGACATCTTGTGAATGTGGGGAATGCCCGGCCTCCACCGTGGTTCGGATTCCACGTTAAACTGTAGGTCCTCCATTTCATCTCACAATCACTCTACCATTACACATTAGCGTAAGTGCGTATAACCCGAACGGGTAGTAAGACGCAATGCTAATAATAATAATAATATATATATATATATATATGTGTGTATATCTGTATATATATGTGTATATATATGTGTGTATACATGTATATATATGTGTGTGTATATATGTATATATATGTGTATATCTGTATATATATATGTATATATATGTGTGTATATATGTATATATATATGTGTGTATATGTATATATGTGTGTATATGTATATATGTGTATATATGTATATATGTGTATATGTATATATGTGTATATATATATGTGTGTGTATATATGTATGTATATGTGTATATATGTATATGTATATATGTGTGTATATATATGTGTGTGTATATATGTATGTATATATGTGTGTATATATGTATATATATATATATGTGTGTATATATGTATATATATGTGTGTGTATATGTATATATATGGGTATATGTAAGTATATATATAACAATAGTGTTGCGTGCAACCTACTACCCCTTAAAAATGTACGCATATCTACATTAATATAATAGGAATGAGGAAGGTTGAGTTATACATAAATATACCCAAATTTGCTCACATAAATAATGGGAAACCGTTTAGAAAAAAAAACTGGCCAGGATCTGAACCCCAACACTCTTGTAATAAGAAATATCTATTAGGCAAGACTGATTTGGTTGTCAACGTGCTGACCTATGCAATATATATAGATGTTAAAATCTAATTTACAAACTTTAATATTAATGTAAGAAAAGTAAACTATAAATCTTAAAGCTCTTTTAAAACACTGGTTGAGCAGTTAACGCTTGTTCTAAGAATTTGGATCTATTTATTTGAGTTATTTAACGTTTACTTTCTGAACCATTTGATTATATCAGCACACGAGAATTTCTATTAAAGAGAGCAAAAGGCCCCACCAATTTTTCTGATAAATGTATTTACATAGATGTTCCAGGGATTTTCTACATACCATAATTTATATAGGTCTAACGGCCTTACTTCCCCTCCGAAGGATATTGTGCTATGGATTTTTATCGCCCGAGAAAAATCCATCAACCCCAGTTGTGTTTGAACCCACAAACATCGGGACCGCTTTACTTATTCTTAATTGATTGACTTAATATGAGTGAAGTGAGATTACTCATTCTATTAGAAAAACGATTCTGGTAGAATTTATATTATTATTATTAGTATTATTACTACTAGCATCACCACGCCTTACTACGCATTCGGGTTGTACGTACTTAAGCTAATGTGTAATGGTAGGGTGCATTCACCAGTTGTGATTAATACACTGTAACAATACTGAATAAATACGCCGCTCTTTGGGCGTCAATAATAATAATATGTGATCAATCGCCCTACTTTGGGTGTGAATTGATACACAACGGATTAATTCCCAGATAAAAGATGATGTGATGTTTTATATAGGTTGTATAAAGCTCCGTGATCGAGCGCCTATCACCACTGTACGGAAAAGATACCGTCTAATCAGCTGTCTATAGCCCCGTGTTCGAGCACTAATTAAATCGGTATTAATATTATTAAAGAAAGAGAAATGTTGTTGGCTGTTATTTCACACACGGTTTATTTTAATTACACCAGTAAATTATTTGCACATATTTCAGTTAAATGTTTGTTATCACTGCACACTTGTGATATTGAAGTGACTTATATTATAATGTGTTGGACTGTGAGCAAGGTCCCGGAGATCGTCCTCCCCATCGTCGTCGTCGTCAAAATGATATTGCTATACTGTAACTGTCTATACTGTACTGTGCTGTACTGTGTTATACTAAATTGTTCTGAATATACTGTGCTACTGTTCTGTGTTGTACTGCCCTACTACTGCCAATAATGTTATGCACTATGGTCTATATATGACATACCTCTTGCATTTTCTCCCTTGGTCAACAAAGTAAAAACTAACCAATAGACAGAGTCCTGGCGACACATTTTGTGAGAGCTAGCTTCTTATTGGTATAAAGAAATGGCGTGTTCTGCCAAATACTATGAACTTTTTTCCTTTAACAGGAAGCAACGCAGTTGATATTTTAACAAGAAAGAAGGTATAAAAAATATATTTTAGGGTGAAGTCCTTTTCACCTCATTCTGAGAAACGCGTGTTTGTTCATGGATGAATCTTAAAAGGATACTCTACCTATATTACTTTAAAGAAAAATTACCTTCATCCATGACTTTTTACATAATTTAGATTAGTCCAAATCAATACATTACAACACGTCTTGTCAGAGGTGAAGGAAGGGTTTGGCAATCAGATAAATTCCCGCCGGGACCGAGTATTGAACCCTGGACCACCAGGTCATCGATAATTCTGGTTGAAAATTTAAATTTAAGTATCTGATATCTATAAAGTTGAAATAAGAAAATATTGTTGTAACGGTTTTAATAAAGATCAATCAACGCACATAATACTTACCACTGATATCGGAAAGATAGTAAAGACCTTAGTCATGGAAGAAAACATTTTGGGATTGAGATTGAGACACTAAGGGAGGCTCTCTGACTAAATTTTTGAATGGAATTTATTTTAGTCGTCAATGTGGAGCGATAAGAATAATTCAGAATTCCCACTTAAGTGTTAATCTAAAACCAAGTATCCACATTTACTAATATGACTTTAAAGCAATAGCAATAGAAATGATAGCAATATCTTTAAATTAAACTATGCTAAAGAAGAATTATTGATATAAAGTTTAAATAAACTTAAACTTATTTTTCAAACTTTATTAGTTAGAAAGGAAAATAAAAGTTGTCTCAACGGAAAAGGTGTATACTTAGCAAATTCGTTTGGAAAAAAATTCTCTCTCGTACCTAGATAGTTAAATGTTAATACAAAGAAGAGATCTTGTTTTAAATTATGGTAATATAAGGTATTAAGCTTTTCTACATTAAGAAAAGGAATTTTCTAAAAAAAAGTTTTGAATTTCTCAGTTTAATAGCATATTTTTTCTTATACTTTTGTAAAGTCTTAATATTATTAGATTTTGTGAAAAACATATTAAATTTGATTGATGTTTAACAGAAAAACTATATTATTTTAGGTAAAAAAAACCCTACATTTGTTCGATCGTTTAAGATTAAAAAAATTCACGGCAATGTTCTTTTTAGAGATTATTACAGTGTTTCCTTTATAACAAAAGAGTGTTATTGACTATTAAAGAAAGGTATTTAACTTTGAAGCTGTTTTACTTATTTCACTTTTTAAATTTATATTCTATTGCGATCTCAGGCTAAGAGTTGGTATTCTTTTAGTTCCAATTCTTTCCTGACATATTTATGAGAAGATACATTTGTTATTAACGTATTTACCAGGCTATTGAATGTGTCGAGATTTTTCAAGAATTTATTTTAGGGGAAATCTAAAAATAATTTAGGAAAAAACACTTTCAATATATCTGACCATGATTCAAATTCCGATCTCTAATCGGCAATTCAGTACAACACATGAGATACGATGCAACCACCGATATGAGCTATTAATGGTTTATGGATCATGGAAGGATCGAAATTAAATATTTATTAACTTTCTTGGATCAAATAAATCAAAGACAACTTTTTTTTAACTAAACAACCCTCGTTGCACTCGGCTGGGGTTTGAACTCAAACCTTCCTGTAAACGTCAATATAATAAAATGAGAATATAAAATTGTGTACCACTCAACCACTTGTACAGTTGTATGCCTTATTATAATTTGATTGTTTTCACAAATAATATATAGTAATTAGAAAATAAAAGTAGTTTGAATAGTTTGTATTAAATCAAATACTAAATCAAATTTCTGAAAACAGTTCTAGCTAAAAAAAATACTTAAACAACTTTGTTATGGACCATACAACTTATTTAATAATTCAAAATCTAGTTTAGTTATTAAAGAATTAACTTCTAAAATACAAATAAAAAGAAGCAATAACATGAAACTTCTCCACCAGAATTCGTGGTCATCGCATGGCGTCGGGTCGCTGGGGCGCGTCGCGCGCGTCTCCGCCGATGATCCTGCGTGCTCCTGTGGTCCGGAGGAGAAGTAACGGGGAGGGGGAGGATTGTATTTGGAACTTGCATGGTGGGGCTACAAGGCCCTTTCTCTTCTCAGTCAAATAGCGCCGTGCCGAGAGGTTCCCGCAGTCGCGTGACACTCGCTGTTTGCGTCACACGCGCACGCTAGTTCCATTTGACTCCTTCCTCCTGGTTCATAAGTAATATTGGGCCACGATGTTTTATTTCTTAGCCCGCCTGGTGATAACACCTTTTGAAACATTTGATTAATAATTAATACATTAGTTTGAGAGTGTTTTTCTGAACTAAAGAAACCATTACGTTCTTCTGACCACTGTTGTTTGTAGTTGTGTGCATGTGGTATTCAATAATATCTCTTTATACCTGACTTAATTCCCGCATTTGACTCACATATGAGGAAAGGGTTTGGTTAGTAGCCAAAACTAAAATAACATTTGACTCTAAGCGATTTAACTGTTGAGAAATATGTTACAAATATTAATGAAGAACTGTCTAATCTTGGCCTAGGCTCTTCGAAGGACAAGAAATAACTTTAAGGTCAGTTGAATACATTATTCTTTCAACTACGAATGCTCTTCTATTTTTTTAAATATATAAATTAAATACATGTATAAAAAATATGTCAATTCTTTTTGTATCACATAAATACTTCATCCCTCTCTCTGTCTCCCTCTCTCTTAAAACTACCATTCAAGTGTGCAGTTAGCTGTATACAAACAATTATTTTAGGTAGAATTTTTGCTATTATTTGAACAAATAAATCGTTATGATATAAATTAACGGATTATGTGTAGTTATTATAATGCTTATTTAAAAAATGACAACACTATTCTGAAGTATGTTCAAAATAATATACATTCATATGAGTTATTATAAAAAATATGCATGGTTAAATATACAATAATAGTAAGTTTTAAAATTAATTTTACATAATGTTACAAGTCAAAGGTCATATTTATTAAGATTGTCCAAAATTGTTTTTGAGGGAATATTTAATTATACCATTAATTTATATACCAACCACACGAATTATATGTGATTGATATTTCAATTTAATATCTGCTCGCTACACAACGATTCCTTGGTTCTAAGCTAGAGGATGTCAATCTGACTTAAACTATTATTTGTGTTTTGATTTGTTACCCTACGTGAATAATATGTATTGTACTATAAAATTAAGCCATTTTAGAAAACATTTTAAAATTTAATATTCCTAGAATGGTATAATATATTTGAAATAAACCTGTAGTAATTTTTTTTAAATAAATAGTACATCAACATATTTTTAGCTATCCACGTTTCGGTGTGTAGATTTTCACCTAGTTTCATATTGTACATTAGTTAGAAGAGTTATTATATTTCACGTTTTGTAAATTGAAAAACTGTGACCCACCTACTATAATTTAACCATGTAGATATTGAAATAACACACCAACGTAACGCCACTAATATACCCACACTAGTTCTAAACTCTGAATTATCTCTCTCAATATCCACCCACACATAAAGACACGTGGACAAATATGCCAATCTCGTCTGTTCAGCTTTGCAGGTAACGGGGTTTGAATCCATTCTTGATAATACTGAGATTTCTCCTTTATTGGTTCCTCAAACTGCCTCTGCACAAATGGTACTACATTTTCTCCAAATCCAACCTTACTTATTATTGCATAAAAATAATTAAATTTAAGGTTTTAATATATATTAGTTGTGAGATAAATTTCAATCACAAAAGCTTCAACCTGATATTCATGCTATCGCTTGTAAGAGCCTTTTTGAAGATGATATTTTAGCCACCTCATACATAAAAGTAATCACATTATTATGTTTCAATTGTTTGAAGAGGCAAATACTTTTATTCCAAATTTTTTTAAATGTCACATGGGCATGTATTTTATTGTTTACTCTTTCAAACGTTTAATTATATTTGTACTTCCACGCGATGCTCGAAATGTATATTGTTCAAAAGGATGAGAATGAAGTCACATGTGCAGATCAAATAAACAAATGGCTTTCTGGAAGATGCGATAAATTATTTGATTGTTTACGCTATTATCAGTAAAAAAATAGAATATTCTTTCAATGTGTATACTTTATTAGTGTTTTGGTGGAAGAAGAAAATTATTTAAAACACATATATTATTTGCGGCCAACATAGATAACATTTTACTATATTATAAGCATTATTTTATATGTATTGGTGATATACATATGTATATAGACATATCTATATAAATATCGTAAATACCTTACGTATGAAGACTTGAAAGTATATCTTGTTAATCTTATAGCTGTCAGATATGGTTCTCCCAATGAAATATAGAATCTTCTATAGTTAATAGGATATATTTGGACACGCCATTTTGCTGTAGTAATGCTGGCAAAATTATGCTAAACCTAAAATTAATTTACTCTATACTTAGGTAAATTAATTTCAAGCAAATTTTAAGTTAGTCAATTTTATTTTATTGCTAATTAAGGTAATTTATTCAGTCGTCCAAAAGTTCAATTCTACGGAACGACCACCAATTTTCTCACTGAATATTTTTTTTATCCACTTTGGGAAATAGCATTGTTCTTAACATATACATGCACTTGACAAAACAAATAGGCCGTGCAAATTTACAAATGATTCATGGATATAACTCTCACGTGATCTAAGGCACTATACTAGCATTTACCTTGGTTCACTTATCACGAGGAGGTTAAGATTTGAGTTCCGGCCAAGTGCACAAAGGTTATTTTTCCTTTTAAAAAAATTGTTTAATCTTTCTTCACGTGACTGTAGGAATATTTCTTATAAATCCTATCTTACTCCTCTTTACTTCACTAGTGTAAATATTTGGATATTTATGACGGCTAATGGCGGTATGTAGGCTATACATATTAAAAATAATAGGATGGGTGGTTAGCACGTTTAACTAATACGTGAATCAAAAGTCTAATCATGATCAACTATACTAAATTATGTTTTTACAAACACATGGTTTTCTCATTCTCTTTAGTGTAAATGCAATTATTTTATGTTTTATCTAACTAATACTGCACCCTTAATGTTTTTTTAATCCCACGTCTTACTACCTGTTAATGATATACGCATTATGTACTAATTCAGCTGATGAGAGGTTTATTAGAAAAGTTTAAATTAGAGGAAGTGTACCCACATTTGCATGGAGGGAGAGTGAGAGGAAAACCATCTCGTAAAAACCACCCAACAGGGATCTTAACCCAATCTCACTGTCATCAGTAGTATAGTCTATTGCTAGAGTAACGCTTAGACCATGAGTCCTTAAAAGAAGATCCTACAATGTTAATAGTTTAATTAACTGATAACCATTACTTTCAAAATAATTTATAGAAAGGGTGAAAAGCTAAAAAAGACTTTACAGACACATATTTTTAAAAATAGAAGTTATTGGATTGTGATACTCTATGAAGTTTGTTCAAAAATATATAATATTTACGAAATGAACGTGTAAGCTATATTTTATGAGCGTTCCAAAGCATCATTTAAAAAAAATTCGCCCATCAATAAATTAAAAGAATCTATCGATGTACATTCAACAAAACAATGAATTTATTGTTCATTAGATTCTTTACAGAAATACCTAACAACCAACTTAATGGTTTTAAACCAAATCTCTTCACGCAAAATGAATGTTTATTATATGAAGTATTGGGTTTTGTATCAATGGCAGTATAGTTGAGCGCGGTCTTTATCACACCCAACTAAAACGTGGGGGACTTAATACTCGAACGAAAAGAGGATTATATTGAGAGAGTGTGTTTATATGACGCTTTTAGTGGAAGTAATTAGCGGGATGGATCTATCACCCCTACAGCAAAAGGAGATAAAATATTATCAACTACTTTTAGAATGCAAGTTGATACATATTTTGTGGAAACGTTTTTGAGTGTTAGTTTCGAGAGTGAAAAATTAAACATTCATACGCTCAAGGCTAATATTACCTTTGCAAGTGATCCCAATTTATTTATAGAACAAATTTTAATTCAAATTGGAATTTAGTAAAAAAGGATGACATGCAATTTCAGCCAGACTGGTCGCAAAGGCTCAAGGTATACTGATTGCTGGCTACAGGGGTGATAAGATTCAAATTTAGATTAAATGTACTGTTTTTTTTTACTTGTGATTAATCACAATAGTTTTACCATCTATTTCCAACGCAATGCATTTACACTCGCTACCATCCTCATTTACCCCCTTACCCTCCTAGGCTCACATCCTTCTCCTTAGATTAACGAACGCTCTTGGGATCGAGAAAAAAGATTCTAAGTCTCACATTAAACATTATCAAACGGGAGTAAATTAAATATTTATTATAGAATTATTTCAAATGCACTACAATATTTCAGTCTATATCTGTTTAGTTATTTATAGAAATAAACTTCGTCAGACATAGTAGCACGAACACAATATTGCCCGCTTGCAGAGTCATTTGTAGTGCCCCTTTTGTTTTAGACTAAATGCATTACTGAACCGTATAGCTCGTAACCTAACGCAAAGCTACACGGCGCTTCTCGAGAAAACACTGTTCAAGTTTTATATATGTTTGGCACCTAGTCATACTAAGTGTTCAGGCTATACGCACATGTACTAATTACGCTATTGAGTTAGGGATAGTGAAGGTTGAATTTATAGGAAATGTACCCCCATCTACGTGAAGAAAGATTGAAAAACCATTTGGGGAAAAACACCCTCATTACGCCAGAAAGGGATTCGAGCCCCGATTTCCCCGTCATCGGCAAAATCCTACGTAGTTTGAAAGAAATCTCTCGAGACGTTCTATTTACGAAAGGGTTTGAGGATGTTAATCAAGGTAACGTAGTTGTAAGCATTTTATCAGATGTATGACAATATATCAAGTTTTCAGTGTTGACGATGGGTAGAGTAAAATTTCCTTGGATTTTAAAAGCACTGTAATAATTAATCGTCTTTATGAAGTCCCATTAATATCTAAAAAAAAATCTTTTTAAACTTTTAATTGGATCAAAACTTTAAATAAGATGTACTTTTCAATAATGGAGTGTCCTAATTCATATTATTTTTTATACCATCGTGTCTTATTACTAGTCTGGGATATATATTAATTATTCTATGGTGTATGCCTAGCTTAAGTATAGCTTTGATAAATTCAACCCTCATTTCCTTTGATAAATAGAGATAAAACCATTAAAAGATAACACCCTCCATACACTCCACTCGGATTAGAATCTCGACCTCCTCCTCACGGTTAACCCGAGAAAGTGAGCCTTATATTTAATCCTCGTGTCTCTCGATGCGGGATTCTATTTATTAAAACCTATAAAGTTGTGGTGCAAATTGACTCCTAAGCTTGCATATATGCTGTACTAGCTTACGTAAAGCTGTAATACAAAAGTGTAACTACGCTAATCACCCTACTGAGGTTTGGGTTGATTAAATTACTTTACAGTGATTACTATGTTCATGTCACATTAGGCTGTGCGCTAGGAAACACTAAACTTGCATTTATATAACACCAGCTCTATTGAATTATTTCACAGCTGTGAGTGGGGGGCTTGAAATCATTAATGATTAAGAAACCTCTCACAGGTGTACTAATTGAAAAGTTCTGGTAAATAATGGTTGTGTTCTGGTGACAGTACACCCTGGTACAGAAAATCAGGTTTCTGTTGGTGACAGTAGATTCAGGAATAAAATACCAGGTTCCTAATGGTGAGAATAGATAGTGGTACAGAATGGTTGGACTCTGGTGACAGTAGAGCTTGGTAGAGTGAAGCCGGTTTCTGATGGTGAGAGTAGACTTAGGAAAAAAGTGATGTGTCCTAGTTAGAGTAGGCCAAGATATAAAAGTGCTTGGTCCTAAAGAATAGGCCCAGGTAGAGAAGGTTTATAAGTTGTGTAGAATCAGTTTTTGTGGTTAGCATTTGTTAGATGCTGTGAACCTTAACATTGTATTTACATATTTACAAATCGAAAACATCGAAACTAATAATACGGATTAAATGTTTAATGGCAATATTTGCTTTCAAAATATTATTATTAAGATGGTCAACAAGGGAAACAATGGTATTTTGAGAGACTTTACAAACTTAACAAAATATCCCAATATTAATTTTTAAGTGTTTATTTTCAGTATCTATTTTTTTTCACTTATTTTTATTAGAGGATAAAAGTGAAAATAAACATGGTATAGTTTGTTTAGATGCAGTAAAACTAAACTGTGATAAGCTTAATTACCATTGGTGAATCCTTGCCTGTGGACTAATGGGTCTGTAGGGGTCTACTTCACGGTTCCAGGTTAGGACGCCATTTTGGTCTTATCAAGGGGTGGAGGCTGAATAATTGTGAGTTGCACCCAGCGTCTATAGAGCACTTAGACAATTAACTTTATAGTTCAGAAGTGCATGACAGCTGTTTTATCGTTCCACATATGAGTTATTAAAGAATTGTGCCGTCGGGGAATTACTGTATACAATATTCGAGACAGCTACCTCCCCTCTATGCAAGGAACTTGCACTTGCTTCCTTGAGTCCAGCCAGTCCATAACGCAGGCTTGTTTGCTTCACCTGCCGATATAGATGACGTTAACCAAGGCCCGCGCTCTCCGAGTGAGGCCGATCAGAGACGAGTCTCCCCGGAGCAGTTAAATGGCGGCCATAGTTCACCGGCGTTGGATGAGCCTGGTATATTGGAACAAGAATTTCCAATGCGCAGATGGGGATGCGTTAGGTGTAAGAATTGACTATACTTCACCGTTACGATGGCATTGGGTAATGCGCTGGGTTAGTCCGCTAATTGGATAGTTCTCTTCACAACATTTCGACGTGCTGGGCATGTAGAACTGGTTAGTTATCGATAGGTTTAGCACACTTGCTACTAATGGCCTATATTAATTGCTAAGAGTACAAACCATACCTATATTATTATTATTATTATTATTATTATTACCATACTAAAAATTGCTGACTCACTCACTGATATTAATGTTCACCCACTTACAGATGAGCTAGAAACTTGAAATGTGGCAAACGTAAGGCTCCTAATCTGTAGCCTATAGGAAGATTCTAAAAAGTTAAAAAAAACACACATTTTAACCCCTGAAAAAATTAAAAATGTCGGAGCAACTTTAAAGTCGGCGCGGACCTTTCTTTGGAGGTCTCTTGTGGCTAAACAGCAAGACCTATCAAAAAACTGCTCTGCAATTACATTAGTTTACATCCACTTGCAAAGAAAACTTAATTGGGTATTGGGGGCATAACCCCCAAACGAACAAAGCGAGTATATACATAAACATACATGTAAAACTTATATGTTAAAATACTTCAATATTATAATCCAAGTAGGCCTTTACAAACAAGAATTGCAATTAACACGGATGGAGAAGGGAAAACCACAACAATAAATCACTTGTCATAAGCCACCCTCAGTTCACTGAGCCAAGATTCGAACATTTGCCTTCTCGTCTACAATTATCGAGAGCTATCTGCTAGTCACGCTCTCACTCGATCGACAGTTTAGCCACCCAGTCGAGAAAATCAGTCCAGTATTCCTTTACAGAACAGACGGCACTATCTTCTCTGGAAGGTTCAGAATGGTCAACTACCAAATGGTGAATCGTCACTTCTTGGCTTCACATAGGCTCTAGACAAACGACTTTATAATGTAGGAACATTATAACTTCATCCTACATCGTAATATTTGAGGGATGGGTTTAATAAATTCGTGTTTGTGGCTCTTGGAGAGATTATCTTAAATGTTTTGGACTATTTAATTATTTTACTTTTGTTTTGGACTTTAACTTGTTTGAAATATTAACTTTTGTACATAATATTTTGAGTCATACATCTGAGTAAATTTGAAACTTAAAACTGTATCTTTTATTTCATATTGAAAGTTGGATTTTGCATTATCCTGATTAAGTATTATTTGTCATCTTTCTTGGTCTTTCTAGTAGTAATGATTTGTTAAGGTATTATATATATATATATATATATTGTTTGCATAAGTATATTTATTTTTCTTGTCGAATTGTCCCGTTATTAATTAATTAATTTAGTGTGTACTTGAGTTGGTTATGTTAATTTCCTTTTGTGAGCTTTCCATTAATATCATAAAGTAAAGTGTTAAATGTGCCTACGAGACTTGACACCTTTTAGGTTACTGTTAGTTAAGCTTTTGATATCATTCATTTGCTGAGTTATGGTGCTAAATGCTGTCTAAGGACTTGACCTCTTAAGGTTACCTTTTTTGTATATTAGTAACATTCAAGTCTTTGATAGCTATCTGCCGAGATAAGGCCTATAGTATAAAATTTAGTTGCCCTCTAAAATTTTCTCTGTGATCATTTGGCGTGATATTATTATTTATCTTCTATTATTGTATAAGAACTTACTTTTCAAGTCCTTTAAAGTATGTTCCGGTTTTATTTTAGCCTATAATACTTTTTAAATTAGTATATTGCTGTCCTCCTGTTGGTTAATATTTTCATTTCAATCTGTTAGATAAAGAAGCATTAAATGGTGGGTTTTTGTTTGGGAGTAATGTTTCCCTTAATTTAATTGTAAATTGTTCTACGTTGTCAAATCAAAGAGGTGAAACGGTAAGAGTAGGCCTAAGTAATAATACAGGATCCTAATAAAAGGTATCCAGGATTCTCTAATCAGTTATCTTTAGAGATATTTGCCAAATCTACGTGATTTTAGCTGTAAATGGTGTGGCAACACTCCAAGTTCCTGCTTTATTTAACAATTTCAACTTTTTTACACTAATTAATTGTTTCCATTGATACTTTATTAATATATGGAGAGGTTTTCTTTATATTGTTATTTTATGTCTCTCTAAATTGACGCATTTCTTTAATAAAATTCACTATTTTCAAGTATGATCGGAGTTTGTATAACCTAACAAGTGCAAGTCTAAAACCTATTTTGTGGGATGGTGGGTGGGAGGGTGAAAGTCGGGGCCTGGCTTTACAACGGACAAGAGTATCCTTCCGCGACAACAAGAACAGATGGGTCGTGGAAACCGTAGATTCCGTAAGATACCGAATGGTCTTGCTGAAAATTAATAAGTTTGGCAATATCAGTTTTCTCGAGAACGAGTTATATGTTTTGGTTAATATTTTCAACACCCCTTCTAAGATAATGTATCGATATTTATTAATTGTTACATTTTCTTATTTATTGCTATGAAGCCGGCAGTTTTCTATTGAAAAATGTCAATTTTATCGATACTTAATCACTGTTAAAATTACACAGGAGGTGTGTATATAAAAAATATAACTTAATCAACATGCTTATATTCTTGAACAAACCGTTTCCGAAAATGAAATTGAAAAAAATATCTTGAATATAACCGTTTGTTCCCATGGCTTTTCATTTCCACGCCAAATGAAAAGGGCCAATCACCTTAAGCGTTATTTGTGGTTTGAGATAGAAGCTTGTGTTACTGACATCGGATAATAGATTCATAAAGAACCGCTAAAGTAAAAATAAGATAGTCATTAAATTGAAAAAGACATCTGAACACGGTAATTAACGCCGGGACTTTTGGCTTAGTACGGAAATGCGATGCGCATTCGTACTTTTGACAGCATAAGGCCCTACCGAGTCAAAGATGGCTGTTATCTGATGGCTCATTATCTCAATTGATGACACACATAAAGCTGATGATTTCCACACGTCAATAATAGACTCTGCTTTAATAAAATAGTGAAGGTAGACTCTGAGCACGAGACGAATTTTGGATTGCTCAGTGATTGAAGCATTGGCATTCTAAACCAAAGGTTCGGGTTCGATTCCTGTGTCCAGGTGTAATTTTTAAATTAAAAAATATCCTATTTTTATGCACCTATAAACGTAATTAAGAAATATAATAATTTGACTCTTGAATTAATTAGAAATATGATATAAAAATGTAGTAAAACCATTCATCCCAACTTGGTTATATGCACCTGTGGTTAGGAACCATTGCAAAACTAAGTTCAAAGTAACTTGAAGCAAAAAAATCTTTACATCCCTCCCCTTTTTTTATGAAACAATGGAGAAATCTGTGAAAGAAACACAAGCACGCAGACATAGCAATTTTTTTGTGTGTGTGCTTAATTTACACTTAGATATACTCACCGGGCAAACAAAGCCAGGGAAGTTATGCTTACGTTTAAATGCTCACGTTGAAAACCTTTTAATGTAATTATGTGTAATTATAATATATCCATGTATATAAACAGTAAATAAACAGAATTAGGGAAAGAACAATTTCTAGCGAAAAGCCCCTCCAACAATTTACGCCAACTTCTTAAAAGGATTACTGTGTTCTGAAGTAACCGCGTGTTTACTGTATGTGCTCTGAAAAGGGCGTCCAGGAAAGGACTAATCCCTCTCATTCAGAGTTGTTAAAACCACTGGGCCAATAATACCTCGACTCTCTGTAAAGGGATACAACAATATACATGAGGGAATGGACAAAGAAAAAGGGGAGGCTACCACTAAACAACTCGATCTAGTTAAATGATTGTTATTGTTTTGTTTATTACAAATATTAATAAACAAGTTTAACTACCATTTATACGTTGGACGATAGTTCCCTTAAATACAATACCAACATGACACCACGGGATTTTACATATTCTGGATGGACCGCGAGTGATGGGTTTATCGTTTGAAGCGTTATGGTAGAATATAAAGTGTAGTTAAAAATGACTTATATTTATTAATGATAAAGGTGTTAATCTTATTTACTCTATTGAATTAGAAACTCGAAAGTTAATTGTCACATTTTCTAAAACATACGTCACCTATCCCTATCTTGATTTGGTTCAATTTAGTTCACCTCATTACACCCCATCTCTATATTGAGTAAATTCTATCCAATCCACCTCATTACACCATATATTTATATTTAGCTAATACTACCCAGTTAACCTCATTACACCATATCGTTATCTAATTCTACCCAATCCACCCCACTACACCCTATCTTTATATTGATAGATCTATCCATTTCACCTGTCTATATCTTGAGAGTTCTATCCAGTTCACCTCGTTACGCACTATCTCTTTCGGAATCACTCTGACACTATCCTCTCATCTGCATCTAGGTCTGCCCACCGGTTTCTTCCCACTAGTTTTTCCAGTCAATCAATAACTTAAACATGGTTCTAGTTACAACCACTAGCGCTGCATGTCCTGCCCACCGTAAACTTTGGGATTTGATTATCATAATAAAGTCTGGTGATGAGTAGAGGATTTGCGATATTAACTCTCCACTATATTCGTCCATTTTCAGACCAAATATTTAAACAAACTATTCTATTACAATATATTTCGACACAAGATACTCTATCCGGTGACGCAGGAGCGTCTGTGACGTAGAGAGACCTCGTAAAGCGTCTAATGCAGGGGTTACCAAACTGTGCGTCGTGATGCCCTGGAGCGTCGGTGGTCTTATTCCAGGGCGTTGAGGCTGTAAGGAAAAAAACTAAAACATATAATGTATAGTTAAATGTAACATGAAAATTTTCAATACATACACTCGAACATATTTTAAAGAATGAAATAAATTATACAAGAAAACAAATGTTAAACCCTTATTTACAAATTGTACACATGATATAATGCACAACAAAAAAATGTCCGATCTAATTCCTTCTTATTCAGTTTTGTAATTTTGTTTTAATTTTCTCTTTTTTAACCTTTAAAAGAATGCACGTTAGTAATGTAAATGACAAATTTATTTAAAAAAGATTTCACCAAATAATAATTTAGGTATTAAAAAAATGTAGATACGAGAGCGTCTCACGGAAATTCTGACATATGAAGGGTGGCATGAACTCAAAAAGTTTGGGAACCCCTTGCCTAATGAATTAGTTTGAGCCACGCGAGAATATAGTTGAGAGATAGTTGTTTGTCTATCAAATCTTCTCGTTGATGGTTGATGGTATAATCCCTAACTACCAGCATAATAGCATAGCTTCCCATCAATTCAGGTGTAGTTCTTTCTCTATTCTTAAGGCAATCAATCAATTAACAAGGATCTACCGGTAATTACATTAAGCTCGCTGATCCAGGTATTTCCATAAAGAAAAAAAGATCCATCGATCACACGATCAGAGTTGCCACGCACCTAGAAAGCTGGGGAAGAACAGGGAATCTCACAAAATATATTGTAATATTAATTAATTCAGGACATTCTTAAATTTTAATGATTCTTATACATATCTTATGACACCCCCAAATTCCTTTTCCTCCTTGAAACATAAGGTCACGTAACCACTTCATCAATTTTACTTTAAAGGAAAAATTATTTATTTCTTATCACCAATTACATGATTTTACGCGAGTCCATTTTATAATTTAAAAAAACCTTTTCTCTACACTACTTTCTAAATTTATCGGAAAATGAGAATTCCTAGAGAAAATCAAGAAATCACAGGGATTTTTGTGTTTAAAAAATAATAATAGCAGTCCGAGAGTAATTATCGCTCGTCAACAGGAAATAACATAATTATTCTCAGGATGGTAGCTCGACACTTCTTGATCTCTTTTCGGTTGTTGCCCGACTCTGAATCTTTATATTGACAGAGGCGTCAAGCTAGTTCATCAAGAGAATTGGTTGAAAGGTTGTTTGAGTACCGAATCACTGTCGTGACTCTTAACCTCATGAATGAATTTTGATCTCCAACATGGGATAGGCACTCTTATAGGACTAGCTGTTTCCGTAAACTAGTTTGGGGCACTCTAAGTTCTTGGAGTAGCATGCAATGACGTCACAGAAGAGTGTGCACCCATGGACGTGAGGTCCATGGATATGAAGTGTGAAGTCTATGTATAATTCCCCATTACTGTTAAGCTAGCAATTTGTTGTTGTTATTATTATTATAATTATTATTAGCACCCCGTATTACTAGCCGACAGGGTTATACACACTTACACTAATGTGTAATGGTAGGGTGATTGTGAGATGAAATGGGGACTTACAATTTAACGTGGAATCCGAACCACGGTGGAGGCCTGGCACATTCATAAGTTGTGATAAATACAAGTCTTGTCAGAGGTGAAGGAAGGGTTTGGTAATCAGATAAGTCTGTGCCGGGACCGAGGGTTGAACCCCGGACCCCAGCACAGAAATTTGTTGTTGATTTTAATGAAGGCGTTTAGCTAGATTTTCTAGATTTTACATCTTATAACGTTGTTTATTTATAAAATCATGTATAGTATTTGGTTACATTTGATTGAATTTTATATAAGAATTGATTAGTTAACATTCCGCCGTATAAAATGCGCTGTGCTCCCAAATGTAACATCCCATTTCGAATCTTTTAGTTACCGGCACTAACACCACGAGCGCTAGCGATATTGTTACACTTGCCAACATTAAAGTGGCGTTTTTATACTTATTCCTTTTCTATGATCTCCAAATGAATGTACAAGACGTGTGGATGAACATCATTCCAGAATCTATCTAATATTAATATGCTCTTACGCTATGAAAAAGTTTTCATTTTTGTTGTTGTCGAAAGTGCTTATATTCAACAGGCAATATTCCATACATGCTGTCTGAGAAATTGACTACAATATTGGATACATTGGTTCTATTCCAGGGTCCTATAATTTATAATAGTTAAATATTTGTGAACAATTTTACCACTATCCCCATGAAAAGAAAATAGAAAGGTTCGCCAATTGAAGGAATTTTATTGTCATTGCTTACGTCACCCATTATATAGAAGTTATATTTTATACGAAGAAAGCCAAACATACATATATTTTTTTAATGAATAGAGTAATAAAGTTAATTTTTGATATCGCTGTGGATATTAAAGGTTTATTTTCATTTAAAGTTCCAAAATGTTACCTAATTTTTAACAACTTAGTTTGTCGCTTTGTATACCGGAAAGTTTAGTGAAAAACAATGACAAAAAAACCTAAATAACATTTGAACTAATAAAACTTCGGAATTACATTCCCTTAGTTTGGTATTGGGTCGATTATAATTTAAAAATATCATGATGAGGATATTGGGAGGCTCGGATTCCGGCCATGTATACTGAATTGTTTTGTTTTTTTCTAAATGGTTTCACTTCCACTCTCTCCAGTCAAGCAAATACAATTACAGTTCCTCTAAATTATAAGATTATTTATTCATACCTATTTAGTGTAATTCTATATGGAAATCCCGGATAGGTAATAAGACGCGATACACACACAAAACACGAAGCCATTCATTATGTCCTTTTCTAGATAATCATGGGCGAGAAAGGGGCGTGTCACCATACACACACATAGGTTCGATAACTTTGAGCACATGTATGTGTTTGTGAAAGATTCACAAAGTCCACTTAAATGGCTTCACATAAGCCGATGAAGTGATAAAGTGAAATCATTATGATGGCGCAATAGCTGTCTATAAACTGTTTTAGTTTGTAATTTATATTTTTGTTTCAAAACAAGTTTTTTAACGGATATATTGTGTATGAAACTAATTTTATTAAATGCTTTATCATTAACGTTGAGAAGAAATATGAAAAACATAGATAAATATAATGCGTAAAAAACTTCCAATGTATGTGTCCAAGATTCGAACCTTGTCCTCTCTTGTCACAAGAAATATCGATTATTGTGACATTGACGCCTTAACGGAACCTTTCAGCGCTAATGGGTTGTTTTTAATAGTAAAATATGAAACATTTTTTGACTTCCCAAAATTAAAATAATTAAAATAATTTAAACACAAAACACCCAATTGAGTGAAATAACCGAATATATCACCTTTCATAAGAATATATGTAAAATCGATAATATTTTAATAGAATAAATACTATTATAATGGTTGTCAAAACCAGTTTTTAAAGAGTATTAGATTATACTTATGCGTGTTGTCAATTTTATTAAATTCTTTTCAAATCAAATTCTTATCACATTTTATGTGAAGATGAATCCCTTCTTTTGAAACGCGACCTCAACCCAATGTTGGATCTAAATAAAATTAATATGTGCCTGCAAAATTCAGAAAATCAAAAATTATATTTATAAAAGCTTGTAGTTATTATTTATATTGGAGTTACATTAACTATCGTGAAAAAATATTTGTGCCAGCAGCCTACCATAAAACATTTATTTAACGTAAGAGTAAAGTGTTAAAAAACTCCAATAATATATCAATTATTATTTAAATAAATGACTATTATTAAGTGTAGTATTTCTTCCTCATAAAAGTTAAATTTTGCTCTTATAAAAATGTATTTAAGTTAAGGATATATTTTGAATTTTATTTTCTTATCACCTTGTCTTTCTACCTTTTCAGACTATAAGCATACATGATAATACTTAATCCAATTAGGGATGAGGAAAGAGGCATTTTAGATGCAGCCCACAGGCACTTGCGTGGAAAGATAGTGGGAAACAATTTAGGAAAAACCACTCTAAGGGGATCCCGATCTCTCAATCTTCATCAGTCCACTATAATAAGAGATTGACGCCTTATACTCTTCAACCATTGAAATGGGTTCATTTGAAATATTTATCGTGAACGTTTTGAATATATTTTTTTGTAATTAATAAAAACTATGATTTGTTTTAATCGCTTCTTACCAACCATGTGGGAAATACTCACTAAACTACATCAATGTGGCAAGGATGAGGAAGGTAGAATTAAGAATATTTACCTTCATTTTCTTGAAGCAAGAGTGAAAGACCATTTAGTATAAAACTGCCACAAAACACCCGGCTGAAACTTTTTCATCACATTCTCCCCGTCCATTGGCAAAATCATTTGGTATAAATAGTGTCAATCAAAGTAAATTAAATATAGAATAAATACAATATTCTTATCTTACAACATTTTGTTTCAAAATTTAGAAATCATAACACTATGTATTTATATAGCGAGGTGACCTGGCGGTTTTGGGGTAAGGTGTCAGAGCTCTATGCAGGGGGTCCAGGGCTCATGCCTCGGTCCCGGCGCAGATTTATCTGATTGCCAAACCTTCCCTTCACCTCTGACAAGACGTGTATTAATCACAACTTGTGAATGTGAGGAATGCCAGGCCTCCACCGTGGTTTGGATCCCACGTTAAATTATAAGTCCTCCATTTTCATATCACATTCACTCTACCATTACACAATAGCGTAAGCGCGTATAAGCCGAACGGGTAGTAAGACGCGGTGCTAGTAATGATAATAATAATCATAATAATCTATTTAGCGTTAAGAAATAAAAGCCCTAATCATTTTAGAATGTTTAACTAGCACATATATATATATATTAGTCCTTTCATCATTCTATCAAATTCCAGATGAGAACGAATAGTTGGAATAACTCTACTACTGAAAGGGGAATGATATGTTTCTGGAAGGGATCGCGGGAATGTATTCAGTGTTGCTCCGGGTTTTCCTTTGAAATGAAAAGTAGCAGACCTACTTAGTTAGAAACGTGGGAATTTTCACAAGGCCCGGTGTAGCTCTAAATGTTTGGTTGTTAATGTATATACCCTACAGAGGCACGTTGGTTTTGGTTACCCCCCCCCCCTTTTTTTTTCAGATCATATCAATGAGTTGAGGTACAATTAATTAAATAATGTAGAAAAGAAAGTATACAATTTGGTTAATTCATCTGTTTTTTTATTTAATTAATTGTATTTTGTGCAGAAAAGTATGCGCTGCCCTAATATATGTGTATATCCCAAACATTCACGACCAAACTTTGGACTGAGTGTTTATGAAACTATCTCA
>CABFOW010001576.1:87574-114415 GCA_902141385.1 Timema californicum
AAGCTTATATAATTATTATACTACAGTGGTTCACGGGCAACGCCGTGCGGGACTGCTAGTGTTAATATAACTGCATGTACTAATTTTATATGTACACATGGAAATCTGTTTTCTAAATGTTGATGGCAGCCTCTTTAAACACAAAGTTAATAACTAAATCGATAATCACATAATAATATAGGTAGACTGTCTTAATTATTTAAAAAAATTACATCCCCTTAAAAACATATATTTCGTTTCTTCTCTTTACTTTGAAATCAAAATCTTATTTCAATAAATAAAGTATTAGAGTTTTAATTTCAAAACGTTCTCGGACGAAAGCTTTGGAAATGAGACTCCCGTGGCGTATAATCCTCAAAGACAATTTAAAAAGCGTTTTAGGGGTGGTGCTTTTGTATCATTAAGGAACATTTTACTAACTTTAGTGATATATTAGATATTTAATTAATTGAGATTGTCGATTCATTGATACATTATCAATAACTTGATTTGGCAAAGCGAGCTCGTTTAATTGGTCTTTCAGCACTTGTGTGAATCACCATTAACTCGTTTACAGAGGACTGCATTATGTCCTTGGGCAGTTTTAATAGTTGTGCAGTTTTATAAAGTAATTAGCTGAAGTAACCTACATTGCCCAGGAGAAATGTTTTTGGTTTGTTGACTGTACGTAGAAGTTAACTTTAAAGTTAGTTCCTTAAATCCCAGCACTTCCCGGGGCCCAATCAGGTTTATAATTAATTTAAAAAATCTAATCAGAAATTTTAAAATTCTCTTTTGAAGTGCACACTTTCTTGCACAGGGGCTACTGATTTTTTAAATTTCATACCTCTGCTAGCAGTAGATATCACGTAATACTCATAACAGACAAACTCTTCATTTTATTAATGTATACCATAATTATTGAGGGATTTGGTATGGTACAAAATTGAATTTTTGATCTATAAATATTTACAATTTTCCAAAAGTAATTATTCAAATACCTAAATAATTTGACTTCCACCTTAATTTGATACGATCTTTGAACGTTAAGGAATCAGTACAGATAAGCTTGTTTATTTATATAAGGAATGAGAGGAATAAAAATAAATAAAATTACATTTCTCACATTTGGTGTGGCATAGCACGTTATTGCCACAAACAAGGGAAAGTGTGATTAATAACTCCTTTAGGATACAGTAAACATGTTTTGCTAACTAATTATTTTAATTTAACATACATGAAAATATGTTGATTAAATAAATGATTATAAATGTAATAGTTTAAGAACGTCTAATGTATTAGACAAATAAATTACTATTGAGTTTAAAGTACCCTGTAACCTAGTTCCTCTTCCCATTTTCACGCACGCCCTCATATGCAAGAAAAGACTAACTGAATATCCTTAGAGATATTGTTAAATCAATATTTATTTTTATTGGTGTAGTTAACAGATTTGTATTTTTTTTGTACCGCATCCTAAAACTCGTCCAATATATTCTAATTTAATTCTTTTTAGGGATGTAGGTATGAATAAGGATGGAATTAAAATAAATTTATACACCCATTTTGTGGGGGCGTATTGCGAAACCTTTTATGAAAAACCATTATAAATACACCTGGCTAACTTTTTAAACCCTTCTTCTTGTGTCCGACTAATCAAAATGGAAGAGTTTGACGATTAATCAAAAATCCCACGTATTATGTGGATATTTACTTTGTAACTACATCCACACATGCACTGACAGCAAACTTAACCCAGTACAGAAATCCTAATATTACATACCTAGACATTTACTAATTAGATCGCAGGACCAAAGCGTTCACGGATGGTAAATATAATTGTATTTATTACCCAGAACCCAACCAAGGTCCCTTGGATGCGTTTTAGAGCTCTATAACCACTTAGCTAAGTGGCAGAGTTGGTTGTCTATTTATATTTATTTTTTCAAAAAACGTTTTATTATGATAACGGTTTTAGTAATTATTTAAATCACTCACGACTCACAGCTGTCTAGCTCTTAATATTCTTGGTCCATCTCTGGAGTCCTACCTATATTAAGATTTATAAGGTCATAAAATATCCCCCTCGATCCCCAACCTCTCCCTAGTTGTACAATATTGTTTTTGTTTCTTAGCACTGCTTCTCACTACTACCTGTTAAGGCTATAAACATGAGTACTAATTACTCTAATGAGTTAAGGATGAGTAAGGTTGAATTTAGAGGAAGTGTACCCATATTTGCGGGGAGGGAGAGTGGAAACCCATTTAGAAAAAACCCTCGGTACACCCGAACGGGATTTGAACCCCGATATCTCTGTAATCAGCAGCCTATTCTAATACTATAGTAACGCCTTGTACCATGCAGACACTTAAGAAAGTTAGTATCGTATGCTCTCATTAGTAAAGACAGTTGGCCCCATGGTGTAGTGATCTGTGAACCTGGCTACGAGCCTAGAGGTCCCAGTTTAGATTCCCGGCTGGTACCTTGTATATTTTCCCCGAAAGGGGAACTATCCTAATGGTCAATAGGGTTTGGTTATTTTGGGTTAAGTTAGTTTTGAGTGCCTCCACACCCGTCATTCTCACTATCATCATCATCTCATCGGGACATCTGGGCAACGGTACATCAGTACTAATCTTTCCACTGCTGGGCTATGAATGATGTAGCCCAAACGCGCGCAAAAAAAAAAATATATATATATATATAGGTAAGGAAACTGTGGCAATGTGAATAATTTTAGTAAATTGCTGTTCGTAACATCCGCGATCAGAAACCCAATCTTCAGACACTTCTCCGTATACTAGTTTGAGCAAGCCCACGACAGTTCCTTGTTTGTAACTGATGAGTGAGTGGTGCACTTACTAAAACTATTTTCATAGTTGCACGATTTTTAAACCCCTTCTAGTCCATGGCTGTGGGGAAGTTATTGATATGGTTGACTCCAATTATGCTAGAGAATGCCGGTTCAAATTCAGGTAGAGTTAGTGGAAATATCAGCTATTGGTTTATAGGTTCATCCTGATATACAATTTTGTAATCATTTTAGCATTAATATTGGGTGCGTATATACATTTTTTTAGTGCATCCCATCCGCATATTTAAACTTGGGGGAAAGGTAAAATGTCGAAGAGAATGTGGAAATACATTTGGGGTTAGGGGATAACCGGTCTGTAATCGAATCCTGACCTCCACATCACATATTATATTAGAATGGTGTCTTTATGTGCGTGCCCAATGGTGTGGGTATGTGTGTGTGGTAAATATCCATACTGTGTAATTGAGTTATTTAATAATGAATGTCACCCGCATCAGTGGCCTAATGGTCTAAGGCATCACTTTTGTGTTAGACTGGCCCGCTAATGACGGGGAAATATATGCTCGAATCCCGGTTAGGTCAAATGAGTGTGCTTTTCCTAAACGGTTACTCATTCTCCTTTGACGAAACTGCGCGGGTAGATTACCTCTAAAATGTTTTCCTCGTCATCCCTATCCCATTAGAGAAATGCGTATAGCCTGAACAGGTAGTAAGACGCAGTGATAAAAAAATGTCAAGCAAACCCGTACAAAAATGTTTTTTTATTATGCTCATTACAAAGAATGGAATTAAACATCCATGATCAAATTATAAACAGATTAAAAATAATCCCACTGTCGGAGGGAACGTAAATGACGCAACATACAAATATGTATGGACCGGTATGTGTGTGTGTTTACTCTTGTAATTATATAGAGTCATTAAGCTTGCCATTCTGTGAAATTACCTTGTGCACCATGAAGCTGGTCCACACATGTTGATGTGTGATTCAGGTTTATAGATGATGTTCTAAAGAGGGGATGGGGAGAGGTGTTTCAGAAGGGAGAGCCAACATGCAATTTATAATCACCAGCATCGCCATCACCCGGCTATCGTGCTCGACGTGCTGGTTCCTCCTGATTGCTGCTGTTATTTCTGCAGCGAAGGTCTCTCTGATGAGCGATAACAGTTTATCCAACTACAGGTTAACACGGTGACTAGCTGAATAACGAGGACTGTTCGTCAGCCGGATGTGCTCACGGGTCCAAAAGGGATTTTTTTATTGAGTTAGTAAATTTGGTTTATATAATCTCAGCTTATAGAAAACCCATGCATTTAAAATCACTTAAACTTACAGACTTGTTTTCGTAGGAAGAGTGTTATCCGAAAGCTAGAACAGATCTACTATAACGTAATCATAAGTACAAGTCATGTGATCTGACAGGGTCACTTTTTATGGATATCAATAGTTTACCACATACACAAAAATGTTTTTTCTAAAAGTTTAATTCTACCAAAATATTATATAGGACTTTACGTTGGGCCTATGAGCCTAAAATGTTTGTGTTATTAATATTATTATTACTTGTTAAATTATAAGAACATATGCATTGGAAAGCACGTATGTTAGGCCATCAATTTACTATCTGGTTTACCAGTAATAGGGAGGTTGGGTTTCAAATACTTGTCCAGTTTACTGAGCGATTTTTTCTTTCTAAATGGTTCTTCATTTCACTTTCCATTAAATACGGGTACATTCCTTCGTAAACCATTTCTTCATCCCTACACATTGAGTTTAAATATGGTTAGCTCAGACCTGTAGGAAGAGGCGGTGCAAAAATTAAAAAATACCAACACTAATTACTGGATTAATCTAAATCGTAGGGATATGAAGGATAGTTCATGGGAAATTAATTTTCATTAGCTTAGGGAAGAGTTGGGTAACTGCATAAATAAATCACAGTCATGTGGAAATCAACCCACAATGAACCCGGTCGAGATTCGAGCCTCAATCTTACCGTCACTCCGAAAATCATCTGATGGCGAACCTTACGGATTCAACTGCATGGACATCTTTAAATAGCCTCTATATTTTTAGTAATTGCGTATCAGAGCAAACCCGTATATAAATAAAGTATGTTTTATCTTTCTTATACCTATATTAATAAAATGAAGAGTGTTTTGTCATGAAAATGGAGTGATATTTACCGCAAGAAGAGTTTTGAATATTAAAAAAAAATTAGCCCCTGTTCACGAACGTGTGCACCTAGAATTCCGAATTTTAAGACTTTAATACCTTATTTTTAAATTATTAAAACTGGGGTAGGAAGTAAAAAAAACGCAGGTCTTTCCACATACAGTAATTAAACTAAAAATATTTCTCCTGGGCAATACAACGTTGGGTACTTAAACAAGTTTTATATAACTATCACCACGACCCAGGAACGAACAAGGACTCCGGAGACGTGTGGTCAGCCACTTTGACCACTTAACTATGGTAATGGTCAAGGTTAGCAGTACATACTATTTTTGAAGGGTATAATTATTCATATTATCTTACGACCTAGTGTCGATGTAATATCTAATGAGGATACAAGTTAAGGGTGAATATAAAGAAACTGCAGAGTAATTTGTAATGAGAGGAGAATATAATAAAAGCCAAGACTTAGATGTTGTCATTAATAATTTACAAAGCTATTAGTTCAAATAAATTTAATTAATAAATTGAATTTTGAGGATAGATATCGTGAAGATTAAATTTTAACAAGTTGTTTATACTCAATTTTATCTGTTTATCTGTTCTGTCAAAGTGTGTTGTTAATCTGTTTTTCCCTAAACAAACTTTGACAGAACAGATGAACAGATAAAATTGAGTGTAAACAACTTGTAAAAATGTTAATCATAACCATATTTATCCTCAATATTTAATTAATTAATTACATTTATTTGAGCTCATACCTTTGTAAATTATTAACGACAACATCTAAGTTTTGGCTTTTATTATATTCATTAACTCCTTACGAAAGTTTCAATTACAATGTCTTCTAAAATGTTATGAGAGGGAAAGGTATTAATCAGTATACTCATCAGCTCAGAACAAAGCATGCTAATGGGTACCCAAATGTATTACAGTAGTTAGTTTGATATATTAATGGTTTTGGAAATTTAATTCATATCCCGTTACTTAGTCAAATTTGGGTTGTACCCGGTCACATTTATTCATTTATTTATATTATTTAAACTGAATAAGGTTATGTTAACACATACTATTTTATACTTTCTTAAATTTAAGAAGGTACATCCAATAACTTAAAATAAAATATGACCCTGAGCATTATATTGCAAAACGTAGCGAATCCATACGTAAACAGTTATTTTGTTTAGGCATCTCCTGAGATAGCCGACCAAACCAACGACGTATGTGGCCACAGGGGTGTAATTTCTTTTAAATATAGGCCATGAATGATAAACACAAGTACAAACAATTTATTTTGAAGCTAAAGTTTTATTCATACCTCTAATAATACTAGGGAAAGCTTGTTGTTACTTTATAAACTCTTTAATGAGTTAGATTATTTTATAAACATATTTGATACGTGTACATGTTGGGTTAAAATTAGAAAGAATTTATTCAACTCATTGTTTGTGCCAATAAGTAAAATCAGAGGATTATGAGAAAACATTATTTTGAACTGATCCAAACTATCTGAATGATAAACGACATTTTTGTCTCGAGATAATGGGATCGTATACAGATCCCAAGAGGCAAAAATGACACCGTCCTCACATTAGTTTTTTTAAAGTGAAAATCCTAGGGAACAGCCTAGGGCCTAGATGATAGCCCAGTCTTTCACTCCATTCCCCTCCTCCCCCAATCGAAACCCATTTCTCAGATTTTTTTTTGTAACCCCTCATTTATTTATGCAAGGGAATCTCCTTCTTTCATTACACACACAGACAATGTGGTGGCCTTAGAGAAATTGCTTGCTTATTACAGTACAGTGGGTTAAACAAACTACCTTCCCCCCCCCCCCACATCGGTGGGCACGTGGGTTCAACTTCAGTCTCGTCTAGTCTGGTTTGTCGCTAACGTGGGAAGGTTATGGCTCAAGTCTCGACTGGGTGTACTGAAGCATTTTTTTTCCTCCTAAATTGTTCCCACTCTTTTTTCCACGTAACTGTGGGTACATTTCTTCTAGATTATACCGTACTTACCCCTACTATATTAGCGTGATTAAATTCTGATATTCAGGATGGGAAGTAAGACGCTGTGATAGAAAAACAAGGAGACGCATACTCTTACTTATGGAGCAATCATCGAGCGTATTTCAAAATTTCTCAACCCTTTGGAAGATTAATTCGAACTCATTTGTTTCTAATCTAAACACGTTAGTTAATCATCGAAAGCACAATGGAATTTAAATGGAACTAATTGAAAATCATTGACATCACAGATGAGCTTAAAATAAAACTCAATAGAAAATCATTGAAAGCACAATAGAGATTAAATGAAACTCATAGTTGATCATTAAAAGTTCACTAGAGCTTATACTGAGTGTATTTGTATACCAATCACAAATAAAAAAGGAAGTCAAAGAGATTGGATCAGAGTGGAAACGGAGCACCCAAGTAGGCTTTAAGATATTATTACCTATTTAATAGGGGGTTGTAGTGCCATGTAACTAATATAACATATCTAAAAGCCTCCTTTTTAATACTTACACCTATATGTCCATTCTCTATCAAGTACCCTGATCTAAATGTGGTGAAAACCTCAAAGTGTATTGTGATATGCGCGTTAGCGATCTTAACAATCAGTCGGGGATCCTCCCTTAATATTCCAGACAGCGATAAAGGCTGCTGCAAATTAATTCTCTAAATTTGTAAAACACAACAGAATCACGTTTTCATCTCGTTCTTGTTGTTCTTGTTTGCTGGGAAAACTCTTTGATATTACCTTTTGATCACGCACGTTTTCACAATTGCTGATAATGTCCATCACTAATGCTAATATTTATTTCTGTTCCACGATTTTCGATAAACTTTTAACTCAAAGAATAATATTATTTATACGAGAATTACCCAAAAATTCTGATTTTTAAAAGGTCAACCTATTTGAGTTAAATATGTTTCTAGACAAATAGAAATCAAAATAATATTAATTTATCAATAAAATCTCGTTATGAAACAATTGAATAACGATTAAATAAACAATTAAGTAAATAAGCTCACTATCTCAAACATAATAATGATAAATCCATTCATATTTTTAGCATCTTATCTCAGTTGGTAGTGTAGCGTGTCAATCAAATTGATTGAACACCTACAAGAAAAAAGTTCACTATTTATCACTATTTATGTAATTGGGTGCCACGTTGGAGTTATATCAAGATATTGAAGATAAAATACCTCAAAGTTTATACTCTCTCATACGAAAAATACGTATTGCCCTACGTTCAAACACGTTGTTAGTCAAAAAATAATTGTCTTTGGATAATTGCTGTTCTAAATATCAAAGAAGAGGACTAATATTATTATAGTTATGAATAAGATATGTGAATGCATAACCTTTGTTATAAGATGGGGTCAGATGAAGAAACTTACAGCCGGCCATGCGGCCCTCTAAAAGGTGGAAAATATACATCTATATTATTTTTTTGCGTAAAAATAACAGTGAAAATCAAATAACTAAATTAATACTGATACATTTTGATATAGGATATGTGTGTATAAACTCACCACGGCCAGATGTCTGCAGATATCATTAACTCACTTCTAAAATCACAGGATTATCTATAATGGCGGCTCCACGTGGCGCAACACTCGCCTGTTCAGTAGGGGAGAGAGCGTGGAAATGGAGGCCGGCGCTTCGATCTCTTGCGCAACTGCGCCTCTGGTGGCCGACAGAAGAAGCTCGTCAGTTTCTAACTCTTCTTTTTCACTTTCCTCGTTTATCCTTCCTTATTTTTACCTACTCTTCTCAATTCGTTCCCCTTTTCTTTTTTCCTCCCTGTTCATGTCTGATTGTGAGTATATATGGGACGCGCCGCGGGTTCAACTTTTGAGAGCGGTTCTACACAGCTAAGGATCAACAACGAACCGCTGCCGGTGAATTACCAAGACGGGTCATGGAGTCTGGGTCGTCAGAATCGCCTCCATAGCGGCATTGAAGGAGGATGAATCGTCCTATTCAACGCGCAGGTTACGAGAACGCCGCAGCTAGGGTATTGGTATCCAGCGGTCGTCATTTAGTCCCTAGAATTTAGTTACTAAGTTAGAAGAAACTTTATTTTGGTTTAACGTGATGCAAATAGTTATTCAGAAGTCCTTTTTTTAAATGCAAGAGAAAATGTTTTTGGAATCTAGTATTATGTTCAGGACTAGTTAACTTCAATATGGAAGAAGTACCTTGGTTATATTATGCTTTTTTAGTCTGATGGACAAGTCAGATTTTAATGACTCATTAAGTCAATTGCTGAGTGCATTATTGTGTTTTTGGACACTGTCCTAACGTTAAAGCCTCCGGCTTAGAAAAATGTGAGTTTTTAGTGTTACTGATTTACACTAACTCACAAGTTCCGATAAATCTTGAAGGGAAAAGTATTCATGACACCCTAAACGTCATGTACATCAGTTCTTTGTTATTGATGGTTATCGCCAGGAAGTCTGTTTCTTTCTTTTGCCTTACGCAGTTCAGTTGTAAATGATAGAGATTTGATGATGCGGTCATTGTTCATGGAAAGTATTAGTTTGGGTGAGCAACCCGTGGAAATTGGCCTATTGTCATAGTGGGGTCCGCGCAAATAATACTATTTTGTTTTGGCCTGTAAATAGGTTCCTAAATTTTGTATTAGTTCTAAAGGATGTTAATGTACTATTGAATGCTCTGGTAGTACCGTAAGGGAACATGTCCGGCCATAGTACCTTAATGACGCCTGGCCCTTAGCCATCAATCAGCAGGATTCACCAGCCAATTATCCAACAAATTTAGTGGATCCCTGTTAATATTCAACCCTGCCAAGTGAGACTGTATAAATGTTATCTTATAAATTTGTTCTATATTTTGCTTTAACTAATTCTCAAATTACTCTCCTTTTAGAAATTCTACAGCCTCTTGCCTGGCCACTGTGTTGCCCAGGTAGCCACAAGTAATCAAGTAATCCCTCAAGTTTATTTGCCTTGTGAAGAAATTTAATACTCTATAATTTTCTATCTTATTGTAAAACTTGTACTTTTCTTATGCATTTATTGTTTACTAAATAAAACTACATTGTCAAATTGATATGTTCAGTTTTCTAATTTAGTATAAATGTACTGTATGTAATCACAGTGAAGTAGCATGTCTATGTACTGAATCAAAGTCTTAGATTTGATTCTTGTCAGGTATATTTGTTTATTTTAGGTGGAATTGAGGTTTCTCCTTCTACAATAATGAATTGATAGTCATTATATTGTTATTGTACATATATTTTATAATTCAGTTAATTAGTTTGCCATATGCGTGTTAAATCAGACACCTAAATAAAATAGATACAGCAATAATGATATTGTTAACTTGTTACTGATAAAATGATTGCATATTTTAAAATATTGGATATGCATGGATACTCAGTGTAAATGTTTATAGTGTTAAAATTTTCCTTCTGATTTTAAAAAAAAGCGTAAAAAGAGGTAAAGAGTGGAGTAAAGTAAAAAATAAGGGTCCCCAAAGTGAAATTACATAAAAGTTTCAACTATGCTATCTTGAAAAAATCTCCGTGTTAATTAACCTGGGACCACATTATCTTGCTCCCAAGACTATAAACATATTTTAAAACAATACCTCTGGGATAATTTACGAACTTAATCAGAATAATAGAAGATTTGAAAAGGAGAACGAAACAAACTTGCACATTTATATAAAACTAATTAAAAAGAGCTAGTTTTCAAATGAACATTGTTTTTCTTTATCTTGAATTCAATTGAATCCAATTAATAAGCAGGTTTAAAAAAATAATTAATTAATACTCTTAATAAACCCTTTTCTCTTTTAACAAATATATAGTTGATAAACAAACATTAAATAAGGTCGGTCGTTCATAAATAATTATGGAAACAATTTGATAAGTAGATAAATTTATACCATTTGAACATGTTCATGTGTTGTTTATTCGTGTGCGTGTTATATTTTGATTGTAAAAATATATAACCTTATCTTTAACTCTGATTAAATTATCTTCAAGGACCAAACAACTATAACATTTGTATTAATTTTCCCTCATCCATATTGTCAGGTGACCGATGAGATTATTGGTTTTATTAGTATCATATTTAAATTATTTACAGTACCTTATGGTTACCTTAAAACACTTTTTTTAGGGTGAAATCTGAAAAAAAAACTGGGATTCTCCCTCCAAAACTGCTATTTTGTTCTTCCCTGCATTCGTCTAGATTTTATAGAGTTAAAGGGTTGGTAGTGGTGGTGTGCTGTCAGCTTTCAATATTTTCAGCATGTAAGGCGACGAATGTACTTGTTTAGTACAGCTGCCATCACACAAACAGGGAGTAACCAACCATAAAAACTAACCAAACCCATAATAACCAAGTTGTCGTTATTATATTATTTTTAATTATATTTTTTTTCGTTTAGCCTTTCTTCCTGTTCAGTATATTTGCATTTAATTAGACTAATGGGTTAGGTCTGAGGAAGGTAAAATGTAAAGGGAATGCGCCCAAATTTTCGAAGACATTTACGAAGAGAGATTGAAAAATCATTTAGAGAAAAGACACCCTCAGTACACCCAGATGGGACTGGAACCCTGACCTACCCGTCACCTGCCAACTAGACTATACTAGTTTCACATGCACTCCGAAGGTCGTAGTTTTATGAAAGACAAATCAATGTCACACATATTGTATTATTATTATTATTATTATTATTATTATTATTAGCGCCGCTTATTACTACTCGTTCGGGTCATACGCACTTAAGCTAATGTGTAATGGTAGGGTGATTTTGAAATTAAATGGAGGACCTATAGTTTAACGTGGGATCTGAACCACAGTGGAGGCCTGGCATTCCATACATTCCCAAGTTGTTATTAATACACATCTTGTCAGAGGTCAAGGAAGGGTTTGTAAATCAGATAAATATGTGCCGGGACAAAGGATTGAACCCCGGGCCCTGATCACAGAAGTCTTTGACACCTTACCCCTAGACCACCAGGTCACCCATATTGTAATAGAAGTAATTATAAGTTAATAATTTGATTTGAATAGATGTTCAAAAGATAGTTAGTGTAAGGCTTGGAAAAACATTGGAACAGTGCAAAAGTATCGGTATAATAAGAAAAACAATTATTGATACATTAATATATCGATGTTAGTATTTTTAATGTCTGTTCACACGATCTTGTTTTGGTGCATTACCATACAGCGGTATGACATTTAGTGCTGCATCGAATGATTGTGCGAGCATGTTTCATTACTCTGCGTTGCAATACCAGTGTCTCAGTTACACATCCTAATTTCATAGCTGAGGAAACTGCAGGTCTTATGGAGTAAAGATTTATCTTTGGTTTCTCTCTCTCTCTGTTACCTGTTGCCAAACCTTTTAGCTTTCGGTTGTTGGGAAGTGAGAGGGGAGGGTTACTTGGAAATCTCTCATTATAAACAATGCTGCATGAGGAGGTTGGACGGTTATATTGACAGGCAAACACATTTCCTATCGGTGTACAGCCTTTTCTAGAAACATTAACTATTTCCAAAATAGTATTTTTTTTAGTATTGAAGATTTTCTATTCCCCACGTAATTATTCTTAAAACTATTTCATATGTAAAATTTTTGACGTGAATACGTCTTTAAATTTGCTACCATACGGGGGCAATCCAAAAAACCTAATGATAACAAAATTGGAGGATAGTGTTTGGCGTTGTAGTTTCGAATCTATCATCTACATCCAAAATTAAATTATACCACTGGATAGCTAAAGGACCAAAGAATGCATTACGATACGCGAGAACAGTGACGCATTGCGCGTGGTGGAGGGGGAAGTGCCGCCATTTTTAGGTTATTTTGCTGCGTATCGAGACTTGCAATTAGTATAACTTTTGACTCGGAGAAGCTACGATGTTCATTTGAGTTTTAATCGTCAGCTGTCATCAAAATCTATCGATTGTATATACAAAATTAGTTTGAAGTAGTGACAGTGAATATAATAAGGTGTTAGAATAAAAAATATGATCAAAAATACAGTTTGGAGTTGAAGTCGTACTTTTCGTATCACAGACCTATAATTAATAAAGTTATATTGTAACACAATAATTATTTGTTTCCTTGCTTTTATCCTAAATACATAAATAAAAATATTTTATTCAATGCTATAAATTAAATTCTTACTTGTTATTAATCAGAAAATTAGAAGGAGGTCAATATCAATCAAAGCCTTAATTTTCTCTAGGGTGGGTAATTCATTATTATGGTAGATTGAATGTACCTTTTTGCGAATTTCTCTTCGAGTAAAATTGTTATATTTATCTAAACGATTCATTTGAGTTCAGTTATTTACTTTTTTGATTGGTGTCTGTAACCTTCCCTTAGTTTTGAATTCTTCTTTAATAGAGATTACTAACTTTTAAGACACACCTGTAGCTTCTGCAGTTTGTATTGCCACTTAATTTACTGAACAAGTTCCGTCTTAACGAAAATAGATGTAGACTCTTAAACAACATTACCCTTTATTTACTACTTAATATTTTCCTCTCGGAATGTAATTGTTTGTAATAAACCGGAGATTCCAAAATTGGTACTATATTTTCACTGTTAACAATTCACTATTATTAAAATAAATATATTAACATGCACATAAAACTATAATTCAACAACCTGACGGCAAAAATACAAAACGCACAACCAACACATACAGACACACACAAAATCTTAACGTGATCAATAGCAAATATTTTTCTACTTAGAGAACTAAATAAACATTCATATTTTATTAGTAAATGCTTTTGAGCTAGTTATTAGGAACGTGAGACTCAGACTACAGTAACTTTACGACTGTACTGGAGGAAGTAGCACCAACTACTGGCAACAACGACAGCCCAGCATTGCCAAATTTTATATACATTCGAAGGAAGACTGATTACGGAAAAAAAAAGAATGACAACGCTGTTGTTCAATATTAACGCAGTTCCCTAAGAAATGAAATTAGGTGTAGTGATTCATTGTATGTGATTATAATATCATAGTGTTTTTTAATTTGCATACCTACTGTAAGCCTTATATTTAGACTTCCCGTCCATTGGTGCAAGAAGCTACAAAACGGATAAAACTGGAAAGGCGAAAGCTCAACGTACTTCGATAAAACTGGAATCGCGTGGTAACCAATATGTGTGTGAGGGTGTGTGTGTGTGTTTCCCCATGTGATTCCTTAAAATGTACCCTATTCGTTCTGTTCTATCGATTAGGAGTCGTGAAAAATAGATATAACGTTAAACATCCTCTTCTCCAACTCTACCTTAACCAAGATCCGCCCGGAGTAGATTTTTTTTCGTTTCTTTCCCAGCTCCCTCTTGCTTATAATTAATTTGAAGCCTCTCCATTGGAGAATAATTACCACCTCCCTAACCCCATCGAGGCCCTCTTAAACTATTTTAAATCTGCCGACTACACGGTTACCACATTCCCAGTGATGAAAAATGAAAACTCGTCAATCTGTTCTTTATTTATGAACCTTTATCTTTTTTTAATTTAGCTCTTATAAAATGGGCTGTAAGAAATAAAAATAAAAATTAAAGTAAACCTAGAGCTACGAATATTTATTTGACTAATATTAACATAGCTAACTCAACCACATTTTGTATTGTTTTGAGTACTCAAAATTCAACAAATTATGTTATAAGGTAGCTAACATATTACTGATTTTTTTTAATGTTTAACTATTTTAAAAATGGCTCCAATGATTTGGTTCAAAATCGGTATCTTATTGATGTTTTATATGACACATTACACTGTGAACTTGTTTTTGTGTTAAAAATTCATTTACAGTTGGTTTACTATTTTTTCAAAAATTTGAAACATTTAAAAAATGGTCCCATTGGTTTGGTTTAAAATCGGTAGCCTATTTATAAAGTTTTTTAGAACATGAATTATTGTATTGTTTTTATATAGGTATTAATTTAAGACTACTGTATTATACTGATAAAGGATTTTTGACAGAAAAAAAATTTACTTTATAAAATGAAAATCTTTAAAACTATTTTCAAAAAGTTTCAAATTTTTAAAAATTCCTGACAAATTTAATAACTTTAAACTAATTTATTTTAGTAAAACTAACATATACTATAATCGTGTGAAATAGACCATACAAATCAGTTTTGAAAAACATTTTTGAAGGCTTTTTTTTTAAATAAAAAATTTTCAAAAACTAGTTATCTGTCCGACATAATTGTAAAACTTTTTAGGGTTCAGGCCATATAAAACGTAAGGGCTCATCAAAATCTCAAAGTCTAAAATTTTTACGATAATATTTTTAGATTAGATTAGAAAGTAAATAAATATAAAAATCAATGCCCCTTTTTTCACCTTTTATAATAGCCCGCTACCTCATCGGTGGTGGTCTAAAATATGTTCTTATATAAGGTGGTTGGTTAATGGTATTAGATTCAAATTGAAATGTTTTGTTTGATGTTATTTTAATTATAGATAACATACTCTAATAAAATTTTGCATAGCAATTTTTACTTATTTTATTTTAAATATCATAACTACGGAAAAAAATATTTAAAATGACATTTTAGCACTGTCATTAAAAAATTGTCAAATGGAGTTGAAAAGTTTTAGCCCCGCCATAATCAGGAGCTCTCATGCATTAATAGACCAGCGAATAAATTAACTTAATAAAGTACAAATTAAAATAAAACAGGTGCTCAGAACTATCCTCTACAATTCTGAATGAAAGGAAAAAAGAAATAACAATTAAAAGTTTTAAAAAAAACTTTATTTTTTCGTTTTTATTTTATACTATCCACATTTAAAAAAAGTTTCTTGTTGGAAAGAAAGGGGTTGCGTGGCTTGAAAGTATTTTAATGTGAGCCCTCTTAATTACGACAGCAGCTAAAATTAACACTAGACGGGAAGCGTAAAACTATGCAGTCCATCCGATTTTACACCCTGCTTACACTCTCAACCCTCTTACACTTTCATACCTTGTGCCTCGTATTTTATCTGACTTTATTAAAACCGTTTGATCGATAAAATATCAGAACCATTTTTTGGAGAGCGTGGAGGTTATAGGAATCTCCTGGTCGCTTCCCCCTCCTTTTTTTTTTCGCCACCCTTAGTGCAATTTTATTGGTCATCGTGAAACCCCAAGTGATATTAAATTCATGGGAGGAAATAAAGAAGGCAATTTTTGAAGTCGGGGTCTAGTTCATTGTAATTAGTAGCTAGATAAATGAGAGTTTTTTTTAAAAAAAACATATACTTTGAAAATGTATGTCAATGAATAATAATACTTTAAATGAATAAGGGATTCTAAGTTATATATTGCGGTATGGAAATGAGATTATATTCAACGGATTCACAAGTAAAACTAGGATAACGAGCCAATAGTGTTAAACCCTATCTATGAGGAATCCCTGTATTGTTAACGTTCATGATGGCAACTCTAGTGCTAGTTTTGATTTGGTTTATAAAAAGTTTACATAAAATGTAACGTTTGTTTTTCATTTGTAATTAAAAAATTAATGTAGCTAGTGTTTATTAGAATTGTAATTTGTTTTATTTAAATAAATAACGTGGTGGCCACTGATTGAGAAAAACAGGACCATTGTGCAACGTGGGGGGAGAGGGGGGACTAGGGAAACGTGCTTGAATTTGGTCGTCTATCGAGAATTTAAAGACAAGCCCCCCTCTAACTGGCTTATAGGTGCATCCGAATTCCAAATAGCTTCTAGATATATCTTATCTACAGGAATCATAGTTTAAATAGTTTCTAGAGACATCAAATTTGTTTACAAATCCAGTCAAAGACTATTCTAGATGGCTTCTAGGGGTATCTCAAATTTAGGGATTTTTGTAGTAGGGGGGGACAATTCAAATATTTTAAAGAGGTATTTACTAAAAATACTGGCTCAGGTACCAAAATTGATCACGTGTTCAACACAACTTTAACAAAAAAATATAATTAATTTAGATTAATTTGGTCAACATCTCACAAACAGAATAAAAGCTTTTTAAAAAAGTGGTATTTTTTTCCATGAGGGTAAATGTTGCCGTTCGGCTGTTGCCCGACTTAGAACATCTGACTGGACAGTTATGCCAAACCAGGTTGTCTGCGACAGGGCGTATTTGTTGTTTGAGTACCGAGTCATTGTCATGACTCTTAACCTCGTGAATGAACTTATATACCAGATGAAATGAGCCTGCAGAATACTACAGGTGTGTGATTTTGTAGCCCGACTCAAGACCGTACTGACTTGACTGTAATGCCAAACCAGGCCGCCTGCGACAGGGCTATATTTGTGTTCGAGAATAGAGTCGCTTTCGCGACTCCTGACCTCGTGAATGATTATTATTACCTTGTACATACAATAGTATCATTATTTACATTGTGAGGTGAAATTGGTGAATATGAATGCTTGCGCTGTGTCTCGGGATTTGAGGAGGATTTTCTTGACTGGGATGTGGTAAGGTGTGTATAAGGTATGATGATGAGATGTTGATTTATATGAGTCGATTTCCGGGAAGAGGATCGAAAGGTTAAACTTGACTGTAAGGAATAGGTTTGACGCAGTTGGTTACATATCCATTCCCCATCTGGGGCCGCCAGTGGCGCCAGCGTTATTCTCTGGCTAGAAGCTTGACCTAGTCGGTTATCCCAGTGGAGGGTAAATGTTCCTATATGTCTAAGCTTATATGTTATATATGTAGCTAAGCGTTTGATCTATACCAAATATGGATTAACTTCAAGCGACCCTTATCAATGGGAGCATGGACTGAATGTCAGAGTAATCTATTCTAGTTGGCCAGTGATAGACCTTTTAGGGATCGAAACATGGAGAGGCGTATTAAGACGGTATTTTATTAAATAATTTCCCACAATCTCTCAATGCAAATGCAGGTACATTACATTTAAATTATATCTTCAACCAAATATAGCAATATAGTTATTATTGATATTTTTATAGTTATTATTAATTAAGTTTAGAGATGCTTTGTGGGTAGGTGAATTGTATACTACCACCCTGGACCATGATATCCCTCCAAATGTGGATTGTACACTGCCACCCTGCTCCATGATATCGCTCCAAATGTTGATTGTACTCTGCCTCCCTGCGCCATGATATCCCTCCAAATGTAGATTGTACACTGCCACCCTGCACCATGATATCCCTCCAAATGTGGATTGTACACTGCCACCCTGCACCATAATATCCCTCCAAAAGTGGATTGTACACTGCCATTCTGCACCATGATATCCCTCCAAATGTGGATTGTACACTGCCACCCTGCAACCATGATATCCCTCCAAATGTGGATTTATCACTGCTACCTTGCACCATGATATCCCTCCCAATGTGGATTGTACACTGCCACCCTGCACCATGAAATCCCTCCAAATGTGGATTTATCACTGCACCCCTGCAACATTATATCCCTCCAAATATGGATTGTACACTGCCACCCTGCACCATGATATCCCTCCAAAAGTGGATTGTACACTGCCATTCTGCACCATGATATCCCTCCAAATGTGGATTGTACACTGCCACCCTGCAACCATGATATCCCTCCAAATGTGGATTGTACACTGCCACCCTGCACCATGATATCCTTCCAAATGTGGATTGTACACTGAAACCCTGCACCATGATATCCCTCCAAATGTGGATTGTACTCTGCCACCCTGTACCATGATATCCCTCCAAACGTGGATTTATCACTGCTACATTGCACCATGATATACATCCAAATGTGGATTGTACACTGCCACCTTGCACCATGATATCCCTCCAAATGTGGATTTATCAGTGCTACCTTGCACCATGATATCCCTCCAAATGTGGATTCTAATCTGCCACCCTGCACCATGATATCCCTCCAAATGTGGATTTTACACTGCCACCCTGCATCATGATATCCCTCCAAATGTGTATTGGACACTACCACCCTGCACCATGATATCCCTCCAAATGTGGATTTATTACTGCCACCTTGCCGCATGATATCCCTCCAAATGTGGATTGTACACTGCCACCTTGCACCATGATATCCCTCCAAATGTGGATTTATCATTGCTACCTTGCACCATGATATCCCTCCAAATGTGGATTGTACATTGCCACCCTGCACCATTATATCTCTCCAAATGTGGATTGTACACTGCCACCTTGCACCATGATATCCCTCCAAATGTGGATTTATCACTCCACCTTTCACCATGATATTGTTCCAAATGTGGATTGTATACTGCCACTCTGCACCATGATATCATTCCAAATGTGGATTGTACACTGCCACCCTGCACCATGATATCCCTCCAAATGTGGATTGTACACTGCCACCCTGCACCATGATATCCCTCCAAATGTGGATTGTACACTGCCACCCTGCACCATGATATCCCTCCAAATGTGGATTGTACACTGCCACCCTGCACCATGATATCCCTCCAAATGTGGATTGTACACTGCCACCCTGCACCATGATATCCCTCCAAATGTGGATTGTACACTGCCACCCTGCACCATGATATCCCTCCAAATGTGGATTGTACACTGCCACCCTGCACCATGATATCCCTCCAAATGTGGATTGTACACTGCCACCCTGCACCATGATATCCCTCCAAATGTGGATTGTACACTGCCACCCTGCACCATGATATCCCTCCAAATGTGGATTGTACACTGCCACCCTGCACCATGATATCCCTCCAAATGTGGATTGTACACTGCCACCCTGCACCATGATATCCCTCCAAATGTGGATTGTACACTGCCACCCTGCACCATGATATCCCTCCAAATGTGGATTGTACACTGCCACCCTGCACCATGATATCCCTCCAAATGTGGATTGTACACTGCCACCCTGCACCATGATATCCCTCCAAATGTGGATTGTACACTGCCACCCTGCACCATGATATCCCTCCAAATGTGGATTGTACACTGCCACCCTGCACCATGATATCCCTCCAAATGTGGATTGTACACTGCCACCCTGCACCATGATATCCCTCCAAATGTGGATTGTACACTGCCACCCTGCACCATGATATCCCTCCAAATGTGGATTGTACACTGCCACCCTGCACCATGATATCCCTCCAAATGTGGATTGTACACTGCCACCCTGCACCATGATATCCCTCCAAATGTGGATTGTACACTGCCACCCTGCACCATGATATCCCTCCAAATGTGGATTGTACACTGCCACCCTGCACCATGATATCCCTCCAAATGTGGATTGTACACTGCCACCCTGCACCATGATATCCCTCCAAATGTGGATTGTACACTGCCACCCTGCACCATGATATCCCTCCAAATGTGGATTGTACACTGCCACCCTGCACCATGATATCCCTCCAAATGTGGATTGTACACTGCCACCCTGCACCATGATATCCCTCCAAATGTGGATTGTACACTGCCACCCTGCACCATGATATCCCTCCAAATGTGGATTGTACACTGCCACCCTGCACCATGATATCCCTCCAAATGTGGATTGTACACTGCCACCCTGCACCATGATATCCCTCCAAATGTGGATTGTACACTGCCACCCTGCACCATGATATCCCTCCAAATGTGGATTGTACACTGCCACCCTGCACCATGATATCCCTCCAAATGTGGATTGTACACTGCCACCCTGCACCATGATATCCCTCCAAATGTGGATTGTACACTGCCACCCTGCACCATGATATCCCTCCAAATGTGGATTGTACACTGCCACCCTGCACCATGATATCCCTCCAAATGTGGATTGTACACTGCCACCCTGCACCATGATATCCCTCCAAATGTGGATTGTACACTGCCACCCTGCACCATGATATCCCTCCAAATGTGGATTGTACACTGCCACCCTGCACCATGATATCCCTCCAAATGTGGATTGTACACTGCCACCCTGCACCATGATATCCCTCCAAATGTGGATTGTACACTGCCACCCTGCACCATGATATCCCTCCAAATGTGGATTGTACACTGCCACCCTGCACCATGATATCCCTCCAAATGTGGATTGTACACTGCCACCCTGCACCATGATATCCCTCCAAATGTGGATTGTACACTGCCACCCTGCACCATGATATCCCTCCAAATGTGGATTGTACACTGCCACCCTGCACCATGATATCCCTCCAAATGTGGATTGTACACTGCCACCCTGCACCATGATATCCCTCCAAATGTGGATTGTACACTGCCACCCTGCACCATGATATCCCTCCAAATGTGGATTGTACACTGCCACCCTGCACCATGATATCCCTCCAAATGTGGATTGTACACTGCCACCCTGCACCATGATATCCCTCCAAATGTGGATTGTACACTGCCACCCTGCACCATGATATCCCTCCAAATGTGGATTGTACACTGCCACCCTGCACCATGATATCCCTCCAAATGTGGATTGTACACTGCCACCCTGCACCATGATATCCCTCCAAATGTGGATTGTACACTGCCACCCTGCACCATGATATCCCTCCAAATGTGGATTGTACACTGCCACCCTGCACCATGATATCCCTCCAAATGTGGATTGTACACTGCCACCCTGCACCATGATATCCCTCCAAATGTGGATTGTACACTGCCACCCTGCACCATGATATCCCTCCAAATGTGGATTGTACACTGCCACCCTGCACCATGATATCCCTCCAAATGTGGATTGTACACTGCCACCCTGCACCATGATATCCCTCCAAATGTGGATTGTACACTGCCACCCTGCACCATGATATCCCTCCAAATGTGGATTGTACACTGCCACCCTGCACCATGATATCCCTCCAAATGTGGATTGTACACTGCCACCCTGCACCATGATATCCCTCCAAATGTGGATTGTACACTGCCACCCTGCACCATGATATCCCTCCAAATGTGGATTGTACACTGCCACCCTGCACCATGATATCCCTCCAAATGTGGATTGTACACTGCCACCCTGCACCATGATATCCCTCCAAATGTGGATTGTACACTGCCACCCTGCACCATGATATCCCTCCAAATGTGGATTGTACACTGCCACCCTGCACCATGATATCCCTCCAAATGTGGATTGTACACTGCCACCCTGCACCATGATATCCCTCCAAATGTGGATTGTACACTGCCACCCTGCACCATGATATCCCTCCAAATGTGGATTGTACACTGCCACCCTGCACCATGATATCCCTCCAAATGTGGATTGTACACTGCCACCCTGCACCATGATATCCCTCCAAATGTGGATTGTACACTGCCACCCTGCACCATGATATCCCTCCAAATGTGGATTGTACACTGCCACCCTGCACCATGATATCCCTCCAAATGTGGATTGTACACTGCCACCCTGCACCATGATATCCCTCCAAATGTGGATTGTACACTGCCACCCTGCACCATGATATCCCTCCAAATGTGGATTGTACACTGCCACCCTGCACCATGATATCCCTCCAAATGTGGATTGTACACTGCCACCCTGCACCATGATATCCCTCCAAATGTGGATTGTACACTGCCACCCTGCACCATGATATCCCTCCAAATGTGGATTGTACACTGCCACCCTGCACCATGATATCCCTCCAAATGTGGATTGTACACTGCCACCCTGCACCATGATATCCCTCCAAATGTGGATTGTACACTGCCACCCTGCACCATGATATCCCTCCAAATGTGGATTGTACACTGCCACCCTGCACCATGATATCCCTCCAAATGTGGATTGTACACTGCCACCCTGCACCATGATATCCCTCCAAATGTGGATTGTACACTGCCACCCTGCACCATGATATCCCTCCAAATGTGGATTGTACACTGCCACCCTGCACCATGATATCCCTCCAAATGTGGATTGTACACTGCCACCCTGCACCATGATATCCCTCCAAATGTGGATTGTACACTGCCACCCTGCACCATGATATCCCTCCAAATGTGGATTGTACACTGCCACCCTGCACCATGATATCCCTCCAAATGTGGATTGTACACTGCCACCCTGCACCATGATATCCCTCCAAATGTGGATTGTACACTGCCACCCTGCACCATGATATCCCTCCAAATGTGGATTGTACACTGCCACCCTGCACCATGATATCCCTCCAAATGTGGATTGTACACTGCCACCCTGCACCATGATATCCCTCCAAATGTGGATTGTACACTGCCACCCTGCACCATGATATCCCTCCAAATGTGGATTGTACACTGCCACCCTGCACCATGATATCCCTCCAAATGTGGATTGTACACTGCCACCCTGCACCATGATATCCCTCCAAATGTGGATTGTACACTGCCACCCTGCACCATGATATCCCTCCAAATGTGGATTGTACACTGCCACCCTGCACCATGATATCCCTCCAAATGTGGATTGTACACTGCCACCCTGCACCATGATATCCCTCCAAATGTGGATTGTACACTGCCACCCTGCACCATGATATCCCTCCAAATGTGGATTGTACACTGCCACCCTGCACCATGATATCCCTCCAAATGTGGATTGTACACTGCCACCCTGCACCATGATATCCCTCCAAATGTGGATTGTACACTGCCACCCTGCACCATGATATCCCTCCAAATGTGGATTGTACACTGCCACCCTGCACCATGATATCCCTCCAAATGTGGATTGTACACTGCCACCCTGCACCATGATATCCCTCCAAATGTGGATTGTACACTGCCACCCTGCACCATGATATCCCTCCAAATGTGGATTGTACACTGCCACCCTGCACCATGATATCCCTCCAAATGTGGATTGTACACTGCCACCCTGCACCATGATATCCCTCCAAATGTGGATTGTACACTGCCACCCTGCACCATGATATCCCTCCAAATGTGGATTGTACACTGCCACCCTGCACCATGATATCCCTCCAAATGTGGATTGTACACTGCCACCCTGCACCATGATATCCCTCCAAATGTGGATTGTACACTGCCACCCTGCACCATGATATCCCTCCAAATGTGGATTGTACACTGCCACCCTGCACCATGATATCCCTCCAAATGTGGATTGTACACTGCCACCCTGCACCATGATATCCCTCCAAATGTGGATTGTACACTGCCACCCTGCACCATGATATCCCTCCAAATGTGGATTGTACACTGCCACCCTGCACCATGATATCCCTCCAAATGTGGATTGTACACTGCCACCCTGCACCATGATATCCCTCCAAATGTGGATTGTACACTGCCACCCTGCACCATGATATCCCTCCAAATGTGGATTGTACACTGCCACCCTGCACCATGATATCCCTCCAAATGTGGATTGTACACTGCCACCCTGCACCATGATATCCCTCCAAATGTGGATTGTACACTGCCACCCTGCACCATGATATCCTTCCAAATGTGGATTGTACACTGCCACCCTGCACCATGATATCCCTCCAAATGTGGATTGTACACTGCCACCCTGCACCATGATATCCCTCCAAATGTGGATTGTACACTGCCACCCTGCACCATGATATCCTTCCAAATGTGGATTGTACACTGCCACCCTGCACCATGATATCCCTCCAAATGTGGATTGTACACTGCCACCCTGCACCATGATATCCCTCCAAATGTGGATTGTACACTGCCACCCTGCACCATGATATCCTTCCAAATGTGGATTGTACACTGCCACCCTGCACCATGATATCCCTCCAAATGTGGATTGTACACTGCCACCCTGCACCATGATATCCCTCCAAATGTGGATTGTCCTCTGCCACCCTGCACCATGATATCCCTCCAAATGTGGATTGTACACTGCCACCCTGCACCATGATATCCTTCCAAATGTGAATTTATCACTGCTACCTTGCACAATAATTTCCTCCTCAGTGTGAATTGGGCAATGCTAGCGTAGCTAGCCTAACCATAACGAAATAAACTCGCCCCTTCCCCCTCTCAATGAAAACCAATTATTGATCCTCTGACTTATTGTATGCCGTAGCTAACGTGAAGCTGGATGACTTATTGCATTCATTTTCAATTAATATTCCACTATGAAGTTCCCAATCCGCTTGTTTACCATTCCTTCTAGTTGAACAGACGGTGCCCAAACCACTACCACCCGGTGCTTCTAAACATGAAATAATTAGCCAATTTTTAGGGTTTATATTTTTTTTTGCACCGCGTTTTACTACCCGTCCAAGATATGCGCATACATACATACTCTAAGATGTTAGGGATGATGACGTTTGAACTTATAGAAAGTGTACCCACATTGGCGTGGAGGGATCGCGGGAAACGATTGAGGGAAAATAATATCGTAGTTTACTCTGCCGGGATTTGAACTCTGATCACCCCGTCACCCAGTACAATAGTCCAACACGAGAGTGACGCGTTATACCATACGAACACCAATGCAGGTTTCAAATAATTGATCGTGTGATTAAAATAAATGTGTGTACATTGGGTGATTGCATTTTAAGAGGGTATGGTTTGATTCAAGGTGATACAGAGGACGATAATTTAATTTGTTTAGACTGTATCATCCTGCTAATCAATCATTAACTATTTAGGCTCTAATAATGTATGTGTATTATTAAGTTCCCTTCTTACTATTTTAAATAGTGTTGGTAAATGTCGTGTGGTGGTACAATATGTATGTTTAGAAAGTAAGTATTAAAAACCTTTATTAAACAAATATTTCGATCTGTGTTTAAAAGGCTCGTAACTTGCTTTACAAGTCCCTCTTACTACAAAACAAGTTTAGTGTTTAATAATCTCTCATCCTTATGATGAATATTTGAATATAAATCTTAGTAAATCTAGAAAGTGCCTCTCCCTCTATACTCTCTGGGGAGTTGAGGAACGTGAGTAAGGTCGACACTTACGTTGTGCACAAGGAGATAGATGAGCCCAGAGAGAAGCTTCTGGGACCTAGAGGGATGCTTTCGGGTTTTTTGTGTGCCCCCCTCCCCTGCCCTCTCATACCATCGTTCTACATCCAAACTGAGCTACATACCATGAAATGGCAGGGAATAGGTCATATTTACATTGGGAGGCCAACGAAAACAATCCCCCTCCTTCCGGTTACGCTGGCTCTCTATGAAATTTCTTTCCAGACGCGTCAGCCATTTTTGTATTGGAAAATATTTTTTTATATCTATATTTGATACACAGTTAACATAATCTATATAATTAGATACCTTTTAATAATGTCTGTTTAATCTCGCATTGGTGGGTACGCGGGCTAAATGTAAGGTCCAACGAGTTTGGCTCGCTGGTGAACCGGTAGTTCGGGGTATAAAATTTCTTCAGAGTTTTACTGAGAGTATATATATATATATATGTGTGTGTGTGTGTGTGTGAGTTGGAACATTTTCTTTATTTTTTAGGGTAAATTCTACAATTTAAAAAATTAAATTGGTATATTCCTTCTTTAAAAAAAAGTCCCATGGTCTCAAATCTTTACCGGAATTTCAGTGGTGGCTCGTCGTGTTAATTAACTAATATGGACCCTTACTTAGAATCATTAAAGACTAATATGAACAACAAAACATTTTCTGACTACCGTTTGTGAATTTTTGTCTATCATACTAAATAGTATTTCTGTTGTCAACATCCCTTTTTATCAACTAATATAAAACTTACAGCGATGAATAAGGTATCAGTGGATAGGATTTTTTTACTTACTTCTGACATAGCATACTCAGTTTACTTTAAAACACATTGTTTGTTTAAAATTTAAGTCAAAAGAAAATCTAACAATATTTCTGTACCAATTACCGAGAATAAACTCTCTTTGCTATTTTGTATATATACTTCTCTGAGTATTTTATTT
>CABFOW010001576.1:114713-139767 GCA_902141385.1 Timema californicum
TATATATATATATGCAAAACGTGGAAACTTATATATCAAGGATGTGGCCAAATATGGCAAATCTAAAACGGATTCAAAGGGAAAGTGGAAATGTCATAAAACTTCAATATCTTTTAATAGCAATTCCTTGAGTTCAGCTAAACCAATTAAAAGTTTATTTTTTAAAAAAAAGTAAAAGCATTTATATCGAAGACTACACGGTGAATGATGATCAAAATGTTTTAAAATTGAAACGGTGAATGATATAAATTATAGAAATCTTGAGTTTACACTAATAAAATTTAAATGCTACAATTGAGATCTATAACTGCGAAACCAAACGCTTAATGTGTCAACGGACAACTGGTTTACTATAAAGAGGAGAAACTTCAGGAACGCCAAGAATGTCAGGAACTGAATCTTTTATTTATTTTCTCTAAGGAATGACAAATAGAAATGCACTATAATCATTGTGATAAAATAATTATTTTTCCTAATATTAATTATTTTCATCTGAATATATGTCACGTGTGGTCAAGACCCCCACTATAGATTTTCTCCTTATATTGGTTGGAAATGTCTGTACATCTGGGATCAAACTTCTAAAGAAATTCAATTCTTGCTGATGTGGTTTTTCACTGCTTGAACTTTGATTTAGGAAATCCAATCATAGGCCCACCAACTCCATCATCAGATGGAAGAGGTGGGGGAGGTTTCTTGAGATTTGGGTGAGTAGGTGGGGGTCAGAGGGAAGATATTTTTGTGTTTTATTTGTGAAGGCCTCGTCAAAATAGATTGAACTCTCGGGTTCACAGCTGTCCTCCGCCGTCTTGGATTCCAGGTCCATCAGTGTCTTCACTTTCATAGGTTTCTTTATGTAGTCTTCAGAACGAGATTGCTCTAGTCCTTACAAAAAATAATATAAATTCAGGAAAATTTAAATGGTCTTAGTAGTTAATAATAAAAATTAATTCAATAATTAAATAGAAGAATTAATAACCTAAATGAGCGGCCTCTTGATCTAGTGGTCAGCATTCATGGCTACTAATGTAAGAGGTCATTGGTTCAATCCTCAATGGTACCGTAGGTGCTTTTCCCAAAGAATAATTGTGCCTATAGCAGTTTGGTTGATTAAGATTATGATAGGTTTAATAATGATTCTGGCCCAACATAATCATTATCATCATCAGGCCAAAATAGCCGTACCTACATTGTGCCTCAATCTCAGAAACTGTTTCATATCTGCTGTTGTCAGTAGAAGACCAAGAATTTCTATCCGACACAACCTGGTAGCATACTCTGACAAAATTAAATACTAATAATAGCTAAAATCAGAGTACAGAAAAAATTATACATATGATAGAAAATAAGTAAAATAATCAAAATTTACTATTAACGCTGTCGGTTTACTGAAACAATGAGGCGCTTATAGCTTATTTTAGGTTTCATCAAAATTCATGAAGAAATTTATTCATTCTCAAATATGTCTAGCTTGAAATACCAGAGTTCCAAGTTTTTTTTAAATTGTTGGAAACATAAATCTAGTTTTATCAAACACACAGATTATTTTTTTTATTAAAATTACATCAGAAAATTCTAATATAGTTGAGGATCGTTGTATTTGAATTTAGTTTAAGAACCGCCATTCCCTTAGTTCCACATTGTGATGCTTTTTCCTTTAAATAAACGGTTTCCTAGAAGATCTTTTCTGGAATGTTATTTTTCCTTTTTGGCTGCTTACTTCTCGTCATGCATTGGTCTGGTAACGCACAAAAGCCCACATCCATGCTTATGCTAGTTTTCGTACTTACAATCCCACAAACTAAATTAAGAACAACATTTCTACAGTCCAATTTTCAAAGGGTGAACCTTATCTGAAACCTATACAAGCTACTAGATCAACTTAAACTTATCCACATATAGTCTCGGGCTGTCATTTTAATAGGTCATATATATACCTATAAAGTAACACTATTAATATAGAGAAATTGTTTAATTACTAACATTAAAAAATTTGATGATATTTTAGAAAGCTTATTCTTACCAAAACCCTACTGTAGCTTTATCTAGAATGGTTAGAAACGCAGTGCCTTAAGGTTGGAGTTGAGGGAATGAAAGAAAATATCAGTGTTTTTTGTAGTTTTTATACAATTTTTTTTTCCAAAATAAATATATTGCTTCAGTAGAAACGTAGTTTAATTTTCTTCGCGTGTTTATATCAACAAGAGTTGAATATATATCATGAGCATAGCGCAATCAGGTGAGAAACTTTTGGAATGACGAGAAAAAGTTGTCATTAAATTCCAGGTCAACCCCTGACAGATATTCAACAAATATCATCATGGGAAGAAAATTAAACACCTTTTTGCAACCGGCAATATTTTAATTAGATCAAAAATATGTTTTTGTTATACACACTTTAAAAATATTGCCTTTAACTCGTGTTACCTCCCTTTCTACCTTAATCAATATTCATGTCGTTCCTTTGCTACAAAGAGACCAAATATGGAATTCATATTCATGAAATGCCCATTACAATCAAGTGCGAAGGATGTATCCTCTGATTTGGTCAAAGCTATGAACAAGTTATGTCTGAAAGTAACGAGTAATTTGTATACAGGATCGAGGTGTTTAATCGACGAAGATAGTGTATCAGATATACATCCTGCATTGATATATAAAATAGCTTAAAATTAAAATACTCATGAATATTTAAAAAAACATAAAACAGCACAACTCCATGTCAAGAACCCTGTTTTAATTTTAATCTATGAAAATAATTTTAGAATTGGTTTAAATATTATTTTTTTAAATTGACACATGGATATGGGTATTGAACCTTAAATCTTTCTTCTAGTGCTCCAATATATCCTCTACCACTTAACTATAGTATGATTTTGGTAGGAAGAACAGTAGAAGTTAGTTACTAAAGTTACTAGAACAATTTTAATACATCCATACATCAAGTCATGTGATCTGTAGCTGTCATTTTTGATAGATATTATCAATTACTATAAAATAACACAAATAATAAAATGAAATGTTATCAATGTTGGCTGCAAATAAACATATTAGAATTTTCTCTACTGTTCTTCCAACCAAAAACAGGACTCTTTCCCTTACTGAATTTGTGATGGAAATTTTGCAATTATTCGCTTCCTAGAGCTATGGTTAAACCATGACCATCGGCGAGTCGATGTCAGAATTATATTATCGATTGTACAAGATTTAATTTTACAAGGCTGGTGAGATAGGACTATATTATATCTCTGTGGTAAGTTAAAGTGCTAAGTTAAAGGTCCTGGCTTAGATTATTTGTCCAAGTATAACTATTCAATTACATTTAATTTAATTTAAAGATGTTTGTAGAGACGTCTGTATCCGTAACCAAAGTTAATTCCCGTCATCATTTATAAATAAAGAGATTTTTAAATTTATAATATTAATTGCTTTTAATTATAACTGTAAAGCATTAAATATGTAAGTATTATACATTGTTAATTATCTATTTCATAATTCTTAGTATAATATACTACGTTAAAATGTATGAGTCGGAAGGGGTAATCCATGAAATATGCGTCTAAATTTTTTAGACGAATATGTGGAAAAGAGGAAGATTTAGTGTTTAACGAATAAAAGAGCATGTATGACTCGGTGTATGGATGTTGAAGAGAAGGGAGTATGTAAGAATAAGGAAGTGTGGAGAATAATTGAGGATAGATTATGTACAGAGTTTTTTTTAGCTATATGCACAGTTCCTTGCCAACCAAATAAGGGAACGGCTTGTTTAGCTACAGTAGCTCCATGACCTATTTGGTACTGACTGACAGCTCACAACTTAGAGCTGACGGTTTTGAAAAGTTACTAAACCAAATTATGTATCCTTACGCCGAACCACAAGATTTTTAAATTCGTGTGTTTAGCAACTGTCACTTCTGACAGTCAACATTTAGGTATATACCTAAATGTTGACTGATAGAAGTCAGCTGTGAGCTGTCAGTCAGCACCAAAGATTCCACGGGGCTACTGTATATAAGTATCATATGAAGAAGTATCTTTCACTACTGTAATTATGTATGTAATTTTCTTTTAAATCCCAAAACAAATTAATTAAATTATTATTGCTACTACCAAAAGTATTTAGAGTTAATGTGTCTGTTGGCGTTATAAGCTTGCATCATAGAGAAATAACTAACACTTGGCCCTTATCTCATTTTTCGCCTTCTTAAGAGTAAATACCCCTTGATCGAAATTTAAATCATAGTTTAGTAATGGTGGCTAGCCATTTCCATAAATAATAAATGCATTAGTTAGTGAATTTATTAGTTAAATAAAATTAAAATTTTAATTTTTCAGGGCAGTTCTTAAGTTAACAAAAGTTTTGAATAATAACATCAAAGTCAAACTATGAATACAATTATTTTTAAAAAAAGAACCATCAAGTATGAAAAAAAAAGCTTAATTAACATAACGGAAATAATTAACATGGCACACTGGCATCCATTTAACGAAAAAGGAAAGTAATTATTTTTCGAGGAAAAATAAACAACTGTACAACCAAATTATAAAACGTGGAAATATACATTCTGGCGGACGAAGGAGAGTGAGTGTTTATTTCTATTACTTTTGTTGACAAGAGTTTAAATATGTAAATTTAATATAAAATGGTTTGTTTGTGTTTCAGAAACGTGGTATAATTTGTGTGAGCGTAGTTTCTATTCTGTTATAATGTAGAGTTGGTGGAGACGAATTATTCTAATCGAAGGGTGGTACAGAAGTGTGTTAAAAGGGACAGAGAAACTGTTCTATTTTAAAACAAACATGGCTTCCAGTTCCCTAAAGGTCTAAGGACACTTTGCAATCAGAGATCCCCTAAATTTACAACCTTGTTCACTTAATTCACTCTACCCTGTTCTTTTATTTTATTTGCTTTTGTTCTCATCTCACTTTCTTTCTTCGTCACTATTTATTTGTATATCTGATTCTTCGTCTTCATGGGGTAACTTTTGTTATTATAACTTTAGTAATTTTCTAACCCTAATGAAGCAAAGGTTTATATTTATTGATTTTTACCTAATATGCTAAGGCGTGGAAAAATAATAGTAAGTAATTATTATTTTTAATATCTCTTTAGATTTTTTACAAAAGATTTTATTCACATCCGATTTTTGGCATATTGGTCTTATGTAGGTTATCCTAAGCTGTTGGCCTGTTCAATTTTTTTTTTTCAAATTTGTGTTTTTATAATATTTTGATTTATTACCTTATGATAATATAGGCAATATAAACCAATTGAGTTAATCTTACTTGAAGTAACATAGGTATTTTTTGGTAAAAAAAGCCTTAGTAATTTTAATTAATATAAAAATAATAATATTTAGCACCACGTCTGATTACCTGTTTGGGTTATATATCTTAAGTACTAATTACTCTAATGGATTAGGAATTGGGAAGGTTGAATTAGAGGAAGTGAACCCGCATTTGCGTGGAGGGAGAGCGGAAAACCATTTAGGGAAAACCACCCCCAGTTCACCCGACCGAGATTCGAACCTCGATCTCCCCGTCATCGGCAGTAGAGCTCAACACGACAAGCGCGTTAGCCAACTACGCCACCGAGGCGGGTTAATTTTAATTAGACTATATTTATTCATTTTAAATATTTTGAAATTTTAAATAAAAGTTATTAAGCCAATATCACCAAATAAAATAAGATAGTTTTAAGATTGAAACATTTCTCGAGAGCAAATTGTTATATTACAGACTTTTTAAGGAAGAAAAATATACAATTTAGATTAAATGCACCCACATTTGTGTGAATATAAAATAGTAAGCCATTTAGGAAAAACCACCCTCAGTAGGTCTACACCAGATCGAAATCCAAACCATAAACAACTGAAAATTAAAGACCAGATTTAAGGCAAGGAAAACTAATTAAATTAAATAGTAAAACTAACAATTTGGTGATATTTTTTGGGATATTTTGTAACCTATGGTGTCTCCATAGTTTGAAGAACATTTTAAAACACCAACTCAATAAATATAATTTTTACTAACTCCAACAGATATGATCAACTAATATATAATCATTTTACGAGATTTTATCAAACTTCACATAAACAAACACTCTGATCTAATTTTTTTTAAATTCTACCCACATATATTTAAGATATTCTCTTAATGTTTGTGTGTAGGGAATACAAATTAAGGGCAGCATTTTTATTGTTTTTATAACAAAACATTTGTTTTGGACAAAATACATTTTTAAATAACTCTCCAGTAGAAGCATACAATATAATTTTCTGCACATGTTGGCCTCAGCAGTTCTTGAATATCTGTCAAGGGTGACGTGGAATTTAATGACAACTTTTTTACTCTATTTAAAAAGTATTTAATCTATTACCGCTATTCTCACTACAGATATTCAACAACTATTTATAATTACCATAACATGAGGAATATTAACCTTTATATCGCTACAGGAGCAAAATATTATTTATTTTGGCCAAAATAAAGTTTTGCTGTAAAAACAACAAAAACAATATACTTAACCTGGGTTCCCTACATCCCCACCATTAGATGTGCTATATATCTATTTGGTACCAAACTCTTCTCTTACTTGGAAGGAAATCTGAATGGTACTTTTGGGAATCTGAAACTTGGAGCATTTCTGTGCTCCAAATCTTCTCACATCGTAGCTTGATGCATCACGACTTTAAGGATGGAGGGGTGGGTGTTTTGGCGTGTTTCTGGAAATGGCCGCTAGATTGCTGTGAGAGCCCTCGAGTTCTATAGCCCATGAATATTTGACAAGCATTCTCACGTGAGATTTGCCAGAACCGAATGGCGGGAATGATCACGGAAACCGCCTCGGAATGGTAAACGTTTACTCCCCAGACTGAAACTGGGTAGAAAGGAAGGTTATTTGTGTAAGTGAATGTATGCGATGTGTCTTACTGCTAGTCCGGGATATTCCCATACTCTATTTACACTAATGGAGCAAGGATGAGGAAGGTAGAATTTAAATAAAATCTAACCGTTTATGTATATTACCAGTGTGAGAAACCATTTGTGTGAAAACACTTTTAATTACACTCTGATCCAGCTCCGTGGTGTAGTGTGGTCAGTGCACTTGGCTACGAGTCTAGGGGTTCCGGGTTCGATTCCCGGCAAGTAATTTGGATACTTTTATCTTAAAAGGAATTATCCCAATGGTCAGCAGGGGTTGGAAAATTAAGGCTTGAATTAGGTTTAAGACTTCCACTTGCTCCACATCTTCATATTCACTATCATCTTATCATTTCATTGCGGGTACGTGTAGACAACTTACATAAAATCAAAATACAGGTGTCCGAACTGGATGTAATGTATCTCCCGCTCAGTATTGCCATACGCCATGCATAAAATTACACACATAAAAAACAAAATAATAACCACCCCTGGTTTCTTTGTCATCATCCATCGAATCTATTGGGAGAGTAATGATTCAAGCTTGATTCACACGTTAACCGAAAATAGAGAACATAATACGCTCACACGCCCATGATGCATTGCAACAAAAACTTAAAGAGCTAATTTTTAAAACCTATTTCATTTTTATAGTGGATGAACCTATATTTTATATAGGCTACCTATATTCTTACATTAACGGATTATTTCAAATCTCCTCACAACGGCCAATGAAACTCTCTGCTTGCTTCTGGCTGTACATATCATGCGTTGTCAAATGCGCATGCGCATGGATTTGATATTTTATTTGAGTCGCACATACCAAACATCTCTGGGAGAACGTATGAAGTAGACATGAATTAAACTTGAGCAGAACATCTCGCGCATATGGGGGGGGATTGGGGGGGGGGGTAATATTGTGATTGGCTTAGAGCTCGTCACGTGAGCACGTTTCTGTTCTGCATTTGTTTTTTCGATGAACGTGTGAATCCATATTTAAACAGGGGCTGTTGAGTTGAACCTTAAGATAATTCCTGCTCAATATATCAACAATTTTCAGAGTTATTAATTGATTAAATATTATCAGTTATTAAACTGAAAAATAAATATTACAAAAATATATAATAAATCAGTTTATTCCACGTGCATCGGCTACTCACAGCAAATTAATTCGAACCTTTCTTAGTAAACCTATTTAGGCAATTCCTCTGAGTTATTATAAAAATATTCATTCAAAGATTAATATAATCTATCTACGGCAGGAGAGGTAGTTAAGTGACAGTTAAGAGAATTTACCATGTACTCAGTCGCCAAATCATATGATGTGTAAGAGCATGTATTGAATGGTTGTATAGTAGTATATACCTAAATTTTGACTGTCGGAAGTGGCAGCAGCTAAACACTATGTTTTTCAGATCATATGGTTCGGCGTAGGGATACAAAATTTGGTCTGGTAACTTTTCAAAACCATCATCTGTCATTTGTGAGCTGTCAGTCAGCGCCAAAGGAGCCATGAGGCTACTGTGTATGTATTTGTACTAATAATACTACTATGTTAGGGATAAGGAAGGTTGACCTAACAAGTGTAACTGCCTTTGCGTGGAGGGAGTGTGTAAAATCATTTAGGAAATAAACCCAAAATACCTGACTTGGACCCGAACTCTTATTTCCTTGCCATCAGTAGTTAAGTCTATTGCGAGGGTGATGCCTTTAGTCTTAGACCATTCTACTAAAGCGGATATAGTTTCATTTGATGATTTAAAAGGTTCTTTCTTTTAAGTTTCAATTATAATATTGATTTATTTAATCGTTTCAAGTCAATGCTGACTATCTGTGACTTGAATTAAAGATAAGGGGTAGAATTTAAAGAAATTATAGCGGTATTCATGAGGAAAGAGGATACATGGCTAATTTGAATAGTATATATAGTTATCAAAATATCGTGACCGGATTCAAACTCCGGTCTCTTAGATGAGAGACGTGTTAAAAGAGTTCTCCTAGGTTCCTTACACCAGACCTCCTTGATGTTTACAGGCTGCCTGGATGGTATCAGTACAAAATGTACACATAGCTACACATGATTTCAGGTCTCAACATATTGTTCTTCTAAGGCGTACCTTTGACTTGAAGCCTAAGTGCTATGTTAGATTGAGCAGGTGTGAGGTTCATCTCATGGGGCTCTTCCCCCTTTTACCTTTCATCCCTTTCGACCTCCCACCCCTTCCCACAGTCAATTTCAACCTAGAGGCTATAAAACCTAGTCCAAGGAGAAAGAAGGGATAGGTGGGGGGATATATATATATATATACTGTGTTTTAAATTAAGAATGACCTTCCCTTTTTCTTTACCTGAGGGTTTAACACTTTTTCGTGTGTGTGTGTGGCTTACCACCTTCTTTTAAAATACCCCCCAATCCCCGTAACTTAGCTCTACTGCAGCTGCGCACTTTGTGGTGGTTGTTTATAGAGTAGCATTTAGTTCGCTTCGACACCCGTCTTATATTTCTCCCCTATTTTTTTTTTTTCTATCGAATTGTAAAACCTAAGATGTTACTTGAAAAGATTGATGAAAGCTGCTACGTTTTATCTTTGTGGCAAGGTTGGGAGGGAGGAATGACAAGGGAATATGTGGTTAACCCCTGATTGCCTATTTTAAACATTTCAAATCCCTTTTAGCTCTATGCTATATAGAATGTTTTTTTCTTAATGTCGGTTTCAAATACCGATGTATTCTTCGCCAACTTCCGTTATGTTTCGGAAGGGATATGTTTCTGTGGCGTTTGTTTACTTAATAACAGTGAAAGAAAATATATCCTTACAAACTACATGTTTGTTTGTTATAAAGTGTAGTATTACGTTTACCCATCCATTAATATTAGTTTGATATTAATTTCCATTGACCCGCTTTAGTGGATGCACGGTATAAGGCGTCTCTCTCCGCAATATATTAGTCTACCGATGACGGAGAGATCAAGGATCGAATCCCAGTCGAGTGTGTTGAGGCGGATTTTTCCTAAATGGTTTTCCACTCTCCCTCCAAACAAACTTTATCTAAGCTCAACCTTCCTCCTCCCCTTTAATAATAGTGTAGGAGGCCTGGTGGTCTAGGGGTAAGGTGTCAGACTTCTATGCTGGCGTCCGGGGTTCGATCCTCGGTCCCGGCATAGATTTATCTGATTACCAAACCCTTCCTTCACCTCTGACAAGACATCTTGTGAATAGTGAGGAATGCCAGGCCTCCACCGTGGTTCGGATTCCACGTTAAACTGTATGTCCTTCAATTCATATCACATTCACCCTACCTACCATTTCACATTAGCGTAAGTGCGTATAACCCGAACGGGTAGTAAAATGCGGTGCTAATAATAATAATAGTGCAATAAGTGCATAGGAGTATAATACAAACGGATAGTGAACGTGGTGCTAAAATAATATATCCTAGCACCCACCGTGTCTTAATTTAATATTACCTGTCCGGCCGATTTACATATTTAGGCCAACACAAATAAGCGAGGTATCAGGAGGCCAGCGTTGCGAGGAGGTGTACTCACACATAGAAGAGGGAGAGTGGGACACAATTTAGACAAGAACACCTGGATAAACCAGACGAAATTTCCAACACTGACCTACCCTTTATTACCAAACCAGATGAAATGAGACATTCGCCATTGTGTGTCCAACCTATGGAGGGTTGTGAGGCTTTTTTTTATTATCGTTTTATCAAAGCATCTCACCATTCGTTTGGGCTATAAGCATATTTTAAATACTATTCACATTAAATAATCCAAGTGCATTCGGGTAGATTATTTTACAAACTTTTTAATATTTTTTTGCTGTTCATTTTTTTCCCTAGCCCTTATGTACACCTCAACACTACTGGATTCCTTAACACACACACACCTTTTCCTCTGCCTTTGTCAGTTATTATTTATGATTCATTTTAAAAATCCCGCTATACAACCTTACATCTCCCCTTCATATATATAAATTCTCCATTGGTTTCAGGTAAAAAAAAAATAGGGATTGACTAAAAAAACCGGGAAAATTTAAGCAAGAAGTATCAGTTTATTGAGATATCAGACAAGCCTTTTTGCATAGACCTCAGCCGTGGTTACAGAAAATATATACACCAGACCCACAGCCTCCAGGTTAAAATAGTTGCGTTGGTAAGAAGAGCCTGAGTCCTTCAACACGAGAGAGCGTTAGTTGCAGACCCAAGTGACAAAATTGCTGTCAAACAAATATCTTTAAAACCCGTTAACTTTAAAGATGCTTTTACTAGAGTACAGGCAAAAATGGCCTTCAAATTTCAATAAACCAGCTTTCATAAAGATAGTTTCAGGTTGGAGACCCACCCCCTTCCCATAAACCATTCCCTCAAACGAGCTTACTCAGACTGCAAATTACAAAGTAACCATATAGACTAGTGCTCCTTTTATTTTGTTCAAGTGAATGTTTGCAAATTGTATAATTTTAAACAATCTTCAAATGCATAGACTACTCGTATGAAAAGGTTTGCTCATTAAAAGAAGGTAAGGCTAAGTTCACACTATTACGGATTATTCGATTCGGTTTTTTCATACGGTATAACCATATGAGTTAAAGAATTCGAAAGTGTTTACATTATATGGTAGCACAGTTTCGGGGCAGCATACGTTTTGTGTTTACTTTGCTGCAGTTTCATGAAAGATGGACGATGACGTTGTGACCTTGGTTATTTACTGGTATAATAGGCGTAGAAAAAATAGACAAAATCATAGAAGTTTTGGGAGCATCCTATTGTATCATGCATGCACTATTTTTCACAACTTCATTATAGAAAAAATGGACTAAATTTCGGGTATCTTAGTGATCAAAATGAAAGTGTGTGCTTTCAAAACATGCCAGGAGAATAACGAAAACGCGGTTGAATTACAGCTAATACAATTAAAAATGTGTTTGACGATTATTTCGTGTCTGAATATAGATCATTTCCTTGGCAAAATGAAGCTATTGGTTTGAATAATTAATAAATTATGCTTTGTAATAAATCAATTATAAAACTTACCAAATTCTTGTCTTTGGTTTTTATCAACTTTTTCGAAATCTTCTTTCAATATTACACAAATCTCCCTCAATGCCGTTTCACGTAAGACTTTGTTTATATATAATTCTAATGTTTTATCCCACATAACGAGTCTTTCTTCAATCAGTGTTATAAGTAAATTCACAATAAATGTATCCATTGCGAAGAAAAATCTAAACACATCTAAGCAAGTGCAGCGAATGCCCGATCCACCCCCTCCCTCCGCATACGGTACGTGGGTGGAGTACCTTATAAATAACTAAGCTGTGTGAATTCTTTAGTTTAGATACTCTAGCCACTGCGGCCGTTTAATTTTTTTTTTTCAAACTGCACGCCACATACAGTTTTCGGTGACAACACATGGCCGCAAAAATTCACAATCCGGTTTTATTTACCACATTGGGTTTTACCGTATAGTGAGAACACACCCATTAAAGAAGTTAGAACGCCCAGCTGTCACAGGCCAGGATTGGCTGAATTTGATCACGTGATCACGCCCTCTCTCACTCTGATTGGCTGTTGGTTTCCCCCTCCTGTCCCCCTTTCCAGTGTTCCAAACTTGTTTATAATTGTCTTATTTGTTTTAATTTGTGCTAATTGATTTTATATGTTTGCTCAATGTTCTATAGTTATTGAGATTTTATTTGTGCTAATTGGTTATTTATGACTGTGTAGAATTTGGACGGGCCGTTGAAGTTTGTTTACTGGTGACGGGAGTTTATTGTCGTAGGATTGGGACGGGATGTAAGAGTTTTTTATTTATTTAATGGCGTGCAGTCCACGGCACTGGGTGCTCCTCCCACGGCATCGCTAGTGAGCCATGGAAGCATCTTCTCTGCCCGGCCGCTTAGCGAAGTGTGGGACCTCCAAGCAGCTGACAGCGTATCACGGCCGTAAGGGCCCTTTTACTATTTATTCACTCCCCATTCTCCATAAATCACAACGGCACAGAACGAACTAAGTTACACTGACTGATCCCTCTTGCAAGACTCTGTAGGACTAGCTTTCACTTCACCCCCTCCCCTCACTTCGTCATACGCCTAACATTATGAGGTCAGTGGGAGTCATACCCTTCCTAAGTGGGGATCGTCAGATGTTGCAACAGCAGTAACTTGTTATAAATTTTGAAAGAAGGTGGCAACGACCTTGTTGATGAGCCATGAGTCTTGGTACAACGGTCGTGGCCTTATGAAGGCAGCAAGTTCAGATGTGCTTTCTAAATGCCCAATATAGGACCAATGATTCGATTTTCCTCTGCCAGAAACCTTACATTTAAACGCCGTGCTCACCGAGATTCAAACCTCTATATATTTAGCACAGCTAATGTCTGTTAGAATGGCCGTACTTTCTGCACCCCTCCCACCATTTTGCCGGTCGACCAGGTAGAATATGTACTCGAATTTGTTTCAAACGTTGATGCCTCTTTCACCGGCCATCTAGTGACGCCTTATACCATGCGACTATCGATGCGAGAATAGACAAATTAAATAAAATGCACATGAGGTCATTGACACTGGAAACCTTCCCCGGCAACGGGTTTTCCCGATGACGTCATTACGATGTCGCAACCCTGATGAACCATACCTACCGCCAGTTTGGTGGCTCGACAAGACAAGTAGAGATAGGAGTAGATCACGACCTTGAATGATGTCGCAACCCTCTCCCCAGCATTGGGTTTTCCCAGTGTCATCATCGTAATGTCGCAACCCATACCCCCCACTCCCCTATGTAATAATGGGTTTTACCTGGTGATGTAGCAACTAGAGAGCATTGACACAGCTCTAATTATAAACAATCACCTTCCTCGGTGGCGTAGTTGACTAACGCGCTAGTCGTGTTGAGCTCGACTGCTGAAGACGGGGACATCAAGGTTCGAATCTCGGTCGGGTGAAATGGGGGTGGTTTTTCCTAAATGGTTTTCCACTCTCCCTCCACGCAAATGTGGGTTCACTTAATCTAATTCAACCTTCCCAATTCCTAATCCATTAGCGTAAGTAATTAGTACTTAAAGCGTATAACCCGAACGGGTAGTAAGACGAGGTGCTAGATAATAATAATAATAATATAAACAATCGGAGGCCTCGGAAGCCTTATGGCGATTTATAATCCTCATTTATGGGCCCTTATCCCCATCACAAAAGTTTTACTAAAATCGGTTGTTTGGTATCGTCCGTCGATGTAGGATCTGTCATGGACCGGAGGAGTAAGGTAAAAATGTTCCAGCGTTTACGTGGATTTATGGAGAGTAGAAAATCACCCTCATTTCACCCGAACGAAATTCACACTTACGACCTCTCCCGTCATTACTAGATGAGTTAAACGTACCCTTTTCGTGTCAAACGTCTATTTATTAATTATGAACCCTCTACCCGTTAATCTCAACCTAAAAAAAAGCAATGCTAGAAAAATGCAATCAAAGTTCACATGCGATTTAAAAATCGAACATATATTACCCATATAGCATGTATTATAATGTGCAGCATGTTTTACTAGCCACTGGGACTATCCAAAACTTTAGAATAAGGGGTTAGGGGTATGAAAGGTAGAATTGGAGGCAGTACTAGTTTGATGGTGTACTGGAAAAGCCTTTAAGAAAAAGCACCTTAATACACCTTGACAGGAGTCCAACTTCAAAAATGCCATCACCGGCAAACTATAATACGAGATTGGCGTATTTTTTCGTGGGCCCACTTGTTTTTTATTTATTATTTTTCATTACTTACTTACTCACTTACTTACTTACTTAATGAAAGCTTTCTCAACCCACTGTATCAATCTGGTTTCGGACTAGGTTCACGCAGAAGAAGTTAATATGTTCCTTAACACTATCCATCGTAGAGAACGCCTTTCGTGTACTAGTACCCTCCAAATCCTTAATGGAGTAAAACAACAAATTACAGCTTTTGATTTTTATATCTTCAAAAGAAATGAAAATAAGATTATAAAAATATTGTAAAAGAAACCATAAGAGACCAGAAATAATCCATTCGAATATATGGCTGTAAATATTTTAATGTAATAAATGGAATGGCTTGTAATTTTCTATCGACTTCTCTTTACACAATATCAACCAAAAATAATATCTGTATTTAGAAAAAAAATATGACATGATATGGCTGAATAATATTCAACGAACGTTTTCTAGGAAAGAAAAATATGAATTATAAAACTATACATAAGCTCATGATTTTATTTTCCAAAAGAGAAAAAAATATACAAATAGCAGGTTTTGACATATTTGTGACTGGAAAAGGCAATTTGTAGACATTGATATGAACATTAAGTGAATTCTGTATACATAGTATGCCTGTGTCATTATTTTCCCAGAATTTTTTTTTCAATAAATGGTATATTTATTTGACCTGGAAAGTACTTGACAAATCATAGAGGGTTGTATTGTGTTTTGATATGCTCCATTTTAAACAGAAGAGGAGGTCTGAATAGAATTGAAATTGAATTAACAGGGAAATACTTAGTCCATCTAGAAATATAGATTTGTGATGCCGACTAACTGCGATTAAATAGGGGTCAAAGAAACCTAACGTTTTATGTTTTATAATTTAACTAAAATTATTTTAAAAGTGTAATCAGTTCATTTTCAACTAAACTTCACGCGAAACTTAGCAGCTTTGATTTAAAGTTAATATATGGAAACAGATAAACAAATAACTACAAATAAATTAATTTTAAAAGTCTCACGAAATAAATTTATAAGAAAATCAAAGTTTTTTAGCTGTTTTGAATATTAAGAATAACAATCCCCATAATAAATACCTCTGTGTGAGGATAATTCACCTCAAGTATGCGGCAACCTTAAAAATAGATCTCACGGTGGATTAATCGGAAAGTTAGATACAAAATTATGTTGATAATGTATTGAAGTATGTATTTCTGTATTATTAACTTGAACACAGTGAAATTGGGATTAGCAAAATGGTTTTTTTCATATCTAATAGATTTTTTAAAATCTAATGTACTTTAATTTAATTTAGCCTAGAGATTTTATATAATCCCCTCCCTCCCTTCAAATAAAATTTCTCAACTGTGAGTTAATAACATTCCATGGCAATTATTTTCCTTTTTGTATAGTATCTGTACCCTTACATGATTATTAAGTTGAGTAGGCTAAAAATAGTCACAACAGAATTGGTCACAAGGATAATGTACCGGGCTTTGAAACAAGAAGCCAGGGGTTTAATCTCAAACAGATGAACTGGTATTTTTTTTATTGCTGTGGTCCACCTTCTTCTTACCAGGTAAATAACTTACTTGTGTGTCTATCTTCATATAATTTGCTATTCTCATACTTAGCTTAGGTTAGATGGTTTGGGCCAATGAACAAAGTAGCGAAGGGACACAAGTCCATACAATTAATTTATATATAAAAATTAGTTCAATATATCACCGTTATAACTGGTCTTTAGGTATTATAGAGAGCGGGTAAGTAAAAAGGGGTGTATATTAAATTTCCTCGAGTGTCAGCTGTTTTTATATAGCGAAGAAAAATAGAAAAGTAATAGCTTAGTGGCCATGAAAGAAACATTTATTAAGGTTGGAAAACACAAGCAATTCCGATGGAGAGATATTCGCTAGTTAACAAAATTATTATCCATACTAATTACCTCTTGCTGTGTGTGTACAGTTGAATACTAGGAATAACATTATCAGACAAAGAAAAGTTACAATAGATACTTTCCCTTATCAATACGTCAAAATATGTGAGCTGCAGCTGTCATTTTTGGTAAATATCCATAATAATAATAATAATAATAATAATAATAATAGTAATTATAAAATAAAGTGTTTGTCTGTGTGTGTGTGTTTGTCTCTGTGTGTGTTTGTTTGTTTGTGTGTGTGCGATGCCCAGTCAAATCTACGGAACGCAGAGATATAAAATGTTTTACATAGGTAGATGGAAGGGGGTACAAATGCACCTCAGAGCCGGATTTTTAAATTTTTAACTAGTTTTTTAATCAGATATATTTAACAAGTCTTTTAAGAAAATATTGTTAATCTGGTTTAGAATTACGTTTCAGAGATAACAGTGATAAAAAATATGCCACATCCACCTAGGTAAAAAAAAAGTGTACGAAATCGACTGAAACTCTAAACCATATTTGTAGGGGGGGAGGGGGGTGTTATATAATTTTTATAACACAGTGGGTCACGGGCAACGCCGTGTGGTATTGCTGGTTAATAACAACTATAAATTCACACTTATAATATAGTAATATAGTCAGGGCTGACCACAAAAAATGTGTTTTTATTTCCTAAGAGAACCTTTCTAATCAAAAGCCTACCATACTATCAACACTGGCATTATGTCATGACCTCTCTCAAACGTTGAACTTCAGATGAAAGTTTTGAGACTTAATACAATCTCCGTGTCTGTGAAAATCACGTTAAATAATATAACAAACTTTAACGCGGAGGTAATATAATAATTATTTAAAATCTGTTATGAAAACTTCTACCTCTAAACAAACTATATTGTATTATTTTGTGACTTAATTTTTAATCAGTTAAATTTTTTTATTTTTAGATCCATTCTTCTATAATTACACTACTAAATAAAAGCTCCCACATTTAAATGTATCCCCATAGGTCCTTCATTTATATTCTTCTTTCTTTATAACTACCATTATTTCTTAAACTGACAGGTTGCCAAGATAGCTTGGCATCGCCATGAATAACAGTTTGGGGAAGGGAAAAAAAACTAATTTTGTATTCAGCGCGTGGCCTTCGGCCCGATACTTTTCAGGTGTGTAACTCCCTATCATTTGAAGAGTTTTTTTAAAAAAATGGGGTGGGAGTAATGGAGGGGGTTGAGGGTAGGAGGGTCAAGAACTTTAAGGTCTTCGCTTCCTCAAACACCAAAATATATAAAAGTAGGAAATAGATGTTTTTGGAAGTAGGGTCGAAGGTTCTTTCTATCCGCTACCTTTTATAATGGGCACCAAGGGAATTATCAGTTTGGTTTAACTTTCGAAGCAGCCTTGCGGAGTCCAAAGAGAGAAGGTATGAGAAAGAAAGAAATAAAAGAGATAAAGAAAGTAAAACAATGTATTGGTATTCAAAGATCGCCAAGAAATAGACAAGTTTTCTTCATGCACGTTTAATGCACACAATATGTATTTTAAAATGAAAACTGATTTTTCAATACTTTGTAACACAATAATTGCTTGAATAAAAGTCATTAAATGTATTAATAAATCCATATCTTATATAAATATTATTTTTTATGATTTATGAAAGCGATTTTAACTCTTTTTCAACTATTGTCTCCCTGAGCGAGGTGCTATAATAATTGAATAGACACACCATTAGTTTTTTTATGGAAAGATTTTATCCTTAACAAATATTAAGGTGGTGTTTAGAAGTTTAACAACTAAAATTTTATAGAGTTTTCCATTTTTGAAGGTAATGTTGATCATTGATTTAAAAAGATATATTTTATTCCTCAACATTTTTCTCGTTTATTTTTGATCTTCCCTTAAATTCCCACGGTACACCTGCTGACACTTCGTGGCACACCAATGTTCCGCAGTACACTCGTTGAAAATGCTGATTTATTGTGTGAAAAGAAATATATTATCCTTTTTTTTTTAAATTATTCAATTTTCTGTGAGGCAGTGGTTCTGGAACGTGGATATCTTAGCCTCGTGAAGACAAATGATGAACTACTTGAACGAAAAGTAGTGGTTATGATCTAAAAAAAACCTGTTGTTCTGCTGACAACATAACACCCTCTTTCCATGTAAGTTGGTACTATCCTCGCCAGAAGACGGTGAACTATCTTTTGGTACAGCTTGATTTCGGACTGACGCCATGGATTTTATTTATCTCTTTGTAAATGAAATAACAAATTGAAGACCATATACACACTCAAAAATCAGAAACAAACATGTTTATAAAAATACACTTTTGTTTTAAATCATTGATCTCATTACTGGCCATACAGGTAGTCGTGGGTGAGTGGTCTAAGGTGTCAGATAAACATTGCACTTGATATGTGTTGGCTAGGGTTCTAATCTCAGCTTCTGAGGTCAGTGTGTTTGGCTTTCCACACAAGTTTTCCCTTTCGTCTCATTATGCTGAAACATTTCTACTAAATCATCCTCTTTATACGTGCCTGTTAGATTAATTTTCTCATCAATAACCTTTGTATTAAACGCACAAATATATAATATAGCTAAGCACTACTAAGCTATCTATCCTAAGTTAGTAGGATGAGAAAGTTGAATTTTAAGAGAGGTCATCAAAATTCACCTATGTAGAATGAGGAGTAGAAATAAAAAGTTGATCCGAAATTTAGCAGGAATCAAACTCCAAACTTTCACTACAAATTTCGTTTCTTGAAAACTCTTTAGTTTTTAATAGATTTTTACAAGATTTAGGAGATAATTATATTACGGTAATTGAATTATTTTTTAAATGTTTTATATTGAAAGGTTGAAATAAGAAAATTTTAATGCACGTTTATTATATTTTTACTTGAGATTTTAGCATTATATAATTTTTGAACAAGGCCAGTTCCAAACACGACCTACAAATTAGCATAATCTAGTACAGTCCCGCATGTATATCATAATTCATTCTCAGTATTAAGAATATTTATAATATCTGGATATTGGGTCCAAAGCATTAAACAAAATTGTTTAAGTCTTTACCAGGAATCCAAACACACTCATTCTAAACTAAGACGACAAAGAACAGAGAATGTTATGAATTAGTAAAAAGAGTAAAATGCAATTTTGTAAAAAACAAGTCAATATAATATTTGAAATATTTTCCAAGTTAAAGTGTAATACAAACGTTAATTATAATAACTATTTAACCAAAATCTATTCAATTGATCGGAGTTATTATTGGCGCTCTTAAATTCTTCTCCCATGTTGATCAAATAGAAAATGGATCACTGTTGGCTTTTATGCTCGAAAGTAGGAGAAAGAAAAGCGGCAGAGAGGCAGCAAGAAAAGAAGGATCGGTCGAAGAAGAATAATTTATGTTGTTGGACTATGTTCATTTTCGATATCGTTTTGCTTGCCTCTCTCTTTCTTTTTCTCTCTTCCCTCAAATATTGACCGCCCCTGCCATTCTCATATTTGCAGAGCACGGGGGGAAGGCAAAGATTGAAAACGAGTTGGGCATATTCGATATGAATCTTTCTCTTAGTTTACTCCCGGTTTTTTTATGATTTGAGGTTTATAACAGGAACTTTCTGGGTCAACTGATAAGATATGTACGTGACTTACAAACTAACTTAATTCTACAGCAGATAAGTGTGTCCAGTCACTTGGACGTTAATTAATAATTGTGTAAAGAGAAGCTCAAATTTCACCAGTGTTAGTATTAAAGTCCATGATGAGAAAATAACCGACGGTATTTCATTCAATAGGCATACCCACTTATAAAATGGCATTGCAACATTATAAGGAGCTTATTTTTTTTAATACTACCTTAAAAACCAAATATATTAACGTATTCATCCAAGAGATAGGGATGAAGAGGGTTGTTTAAAAGGACGTACACCCGCATTCAAAGTAGAAGAGAAAAACCAGTGGATAAAAATATATTTGGTAATTAACCTCTGGTGCACCCGTGGAGATTAAAGACTCGACATCTCCGTCACAAGGACTCTGATATAATGGAAGTCTGACAGCTTAGTCCACGTGACCACTGATGTAGCTCTTTCAACCAGTGTGTTAACCTTAACTTATTATTTCTTAGCACGGTTTCTTACCAGCCTTAAGGCTATACTCCTATGTACTAATTACGCTGACGAGTTAAGGATGAGTAAAGTTTAATTTTAGAGGAAGTGTAATCGCATTTGCGTGGAAGATGAGTGGAAAAACATTCTCACTCATTACCCCCATAATGGGATTTGTTCCCCGATCGGTTGTATAGTATATTGCAAGATTGACACCTTAAGAATATGTGGCCACCGCAATGGTACCTTAACTTAAAATAGTGGAGATAAATAAACTCTTAAAATAAAAATGACATTGTTTGTTGTAATTTTTTAATGTGTTAAGGTCTTCGCAAGAGAACATCAGCGCGCTTAGGTAAACGGTTGAAATGGGTGTGTGAACAATGCTAAAAAGGCCAATGTTTTTGCAATTTTTATAGACATCTTTTTTTTATAAAAATAAGCAAAATAATTTTCCATTAGAAAAATATGATATAATTTTCTTTATATGATAATATCAAAAGTTCTTGAATATCTATCAAGGATGTCCTCGAATTTAATGACAAATTTTTATCTTAATTAAAAAACTTTCTCTTCTAATTCTGCTATACTCATAACAGTTCGAATCCCAGTCGAGTGTACTGAGGGGGGCTTTCTGAATGGTTTCCCCTCTCCCTCAGGCAAATGTGGGTACACTTCATATTAATTTAGCTTTCCTCATATCTAACACATTAGCGTATAGTCCAAATGAATTGTAAAACCTTGCGTTAAAAATAATTTGGATAGTGTCACGTAGTTTTATTGAAGACATGATAGCCAAAATCTATGCGTCTTGTTTAAACACCCCTTTCTAAAAACTTATATTCCTCTCCAACCCCAATTCTTACGAAAAAAAATCAGATGATGGATAGACGTGTCGAACCGCAGCTTGGTGGCTTTGAGTTTGGCGTTTCTTGCAATCTGAGCTCAGCTAAGCAATCTTCATCTCCTTCCTTTTCGGGTCCTAGGATGTCGAAGTGAACGTTGGAGAATCCTGGATTTCACTCCTAATACTGCTTCGTAAGCTTTGCAGTAAATTGCAGATTACAAACAGCTGATGTGAAAAGCAAAGCGAAAAGGAGGGGGAGGTAGCGTAATGTGAAATTGGGATAAGTCCATTAAGGTGTGATAAGCCAGCCTTTTTTTTCTGGAGGGGGAGAAAGGGGGGTTAGTGGGACTAGATACATAAATTAGTTTCCGTGTGATCTAACTTTGTTGATTGAGTTTCACTGACTGAGAGATTCGTAGTAATGTATTGAAACGAAGGTAAATAGCTTAATGGATGAATAAGGTAGTTAGAGGAGGGGATGGGGAAGGGGCAGGAGTATTTCAAACCAGGTCAGCCTCCTCTTGGATGGATCAATTAATTTGTATACGCAAACAATGTTGTGTAGTACATACATCTAGGGCAATTGAAATTCCTTAAGTTTTATTCCGTAGATTGCTATTTATAAAAATAAAACGTAAATGAATGAAGATATCATATTGTGATCTTTATTATAAAAATGATAGTTGTTCAGTTTCAAAACCAATAAAACAATCCTCAAATACATTAGATAGTAATATATTTTGATACACTTACAGACGTACTGTTGGTTACAAATTTCAATTGAATTAAATATAGTTTAATAATCGCCAACTGCCAAAATGGTGAAAGCTATAGTGTATTGGCCAGTCGTCAATCTAAATATTATGTCCATTACCTAATAAGCGAGAGTGAGCGATGATACAATTATTTTTTATAAGTTGAAAAATGTTTTTTATATTGTTATTGTTAATCGTATGTGTAAGTTTGTGTCCGGTTGTGTATTGAGAATTTTTTTCGTTCAAATAAGAACGTATGATTATCATATATCACCAGTTTAAAAGTAACTGTGGTATTGAATTAATAAATCAATAAATCTAAACATCCAAAATGGAAATGGCCTTCAACACAATTCAAAAATTAGAAGTATTAATTAATACTGAGAGAGAACTAATAAAGAAAATGTAAGCATGGAGGCAAATTTTAACTAATCCGAATCTCATACAAGAATAAAGAAACACCTTGAATTTTGGATTTGGAAATACCAGAGATTAAAGATACGCGTATTCCTCATCATTAGTCTATTTTCAGACATGTAACCACTTCGGTGGTCTCGTGGTCTAAGGCACTACTAAACGGATAGTATAACTGTGTGCTAAAACTAATAGTAAAATAAGTCTCCTGTCTTGAGATAGTATTTTTAATTCTTGGCTGGGGTAAATGTTGATTAAATAAAAAAGAATATAAATGCCCAAAATAATACTATGATATCTTGCTTTAAATAATATAAAATTAAATATATTATTAAAATGTACCCAATATACATAAGTATGCCTATTTGTTAAAAACCATCGTTAAGTTTGCAATTAAATATCTACAAGGCCCTTTGCTCACATTTATCATTTGTATGTGATTTGCCAGGACGCGCTAACTAAAAATATTGTTTTCTTTTCCCAAATGTTGCGAGAGAGAGAGAGAGAGAGAGAGATTTATTTTTTTATTTTTTTATATTCAATATATTTTATGTAAAATATATTTTACAATACAATATGAATCAATTTTACTTCCACTAAATAACTATAATAAACTAAATGACAACGCATTTGATGTCAAAATTCATACCTCCAAACTAAAAGTAACATTACATCAAATCTAAAAGGTACAAAAAAAAAGTGTATATTTTGTTGCATTGTCCAGTTCATTTCTAATCAGTAGGGATATGCCAATATCCGCATTATGTTCAAACCTTCCTCCCCCGTGGAGCAATTACACTTGAATGTGGTTTGTAATAACGTTCTGCTAGGAACGGAGCAGTAAACCGCNTAGGGATATGCCAATATCCGCATTATGTTCAAACCTTCCTCCCCCGTGGAGCAATTACACTTGAATGTGGTTTGTAATAACGCTCTGCTAGGAACGAAGCAGTAAACCGCACGGTTACCTACCAAACTGTAATAAACTGGAGAACCGTTAGTGCTTGCACCAATGTTAATTAAATTCCAAGAGTTTTTTATCATCACTGTTTTTAATCATGGGTTATTAGCTTGGCCTGTTCATTGCGAAATTTATCTATCGTAGTTTCTATGTGGAATTATCAATAATTCATACCATTCTTATCATGAAGCCAAGATACTACATACACTAAGCTCAATTTAATGCAATTATTTTAAATATCTCTTATTTAAATTATTTTGATTATCTAAAATGTAATAATATTTAACATTAAATATTATAAAATATTGAAAAGGTATTTCCATGGTAAGATTACTATTCCAAAATTTGAACAGTTATTAAAAGGGAAATACATTAAAAGGATGAAAATAAAAGGTCTCCTGACCCACATTTAGAAAAATAATCAATTTTAAATATTTTAGATTCAGCTTAGTGAACATAATAGTTGTGACATTAGTTAAATATCTTAATTAATTTACTTTTTATTAAAATAAATAGTTAAGTTAGCGACAACGGTTCCACAGAATTATTTCAAACCAAGATTATTAATTTTACAAAACGAAGCCGAACTTAGTAGGACTTTTAAGAATGTTATATACATTTTAAGAACAAATACAATAACTGACTGGGTATAGTAGACCCTTAATTAACAAACTTAAGCTGACATAGGGTGTACTGTTCTTACTTTAATTGTATTGAGCTAGTGGTAACCTCATAGTGTCCTTAGTAGGCCTATATAGGCGAATAGCTGATATTATTTACTTACGTGTACTAAAGAGCGCACACAGAAAATTATAGACTTACTTTAAAATCTATATAATAATCTAGTAAAAAAAAAACTATATGGTTTGAACTTGAATCAATGGTTATTTTATATGTTTTTATTATTTGACAATAGCTGACAGTGGTTTTAAGCTAACCATATAAGATAATATAAGAACATGTCTGATATAAATCTTTAAAATAGGTTTATCCTAATTCGCCAAAAGAAACCATGATAGAAACATCATTAAAGAAAAATAATTCGTATTGCAACATGTTATGATTGATCTTTGGTCTAATAAGTCAGAGCTTTTCATCATTCAACAAGATAAACTATTGTAAAAAACACCATTGTAGAAAAATCATTACAATTACAACTGGTTTATTAGATAAGAGTTAAACTTAGTAATCGTTCTCCTAAATCAGCAGATGATATTCGCTCGTAATAATTAGTCTGAGAAACACGCACGTGGCAACATGCACCCTTCTAACACCCTTCTCATAAAAAAAACGTGACAGCGGTCCTAGAAGGTTCAGATACTTTAATCAACGTAGCATATGGTACATAATACGGTTGTTAGTTAATATCTTGAGTGAAA
>CABFOW010001577.1:0-44433 GCA_902141385.1 Timema californicum
CGCGACTTGTAAGGAGAGTTGTGGTCCACAACCTGACCAGCCTCCCAGTACGACAAATTGTGACGAGCCACTGTCGATTTAATTTGACGCTATCGCATTCACTTGGGACACGTTCAGTCGGTCGCCAAATGAGCCCCCCCAACAGTGAACACAGCTTGGGGTTCCTTGTATACATTCTTCTATGACATTACCACTTCCACATATTGCGCACCTATGCCCCCCACTATGACAGTTGACAGCGATATGTGCTAAACGTAAACAAATGGGACATTGGGTCACTGGATAAACGTAAGACTTGTCTTCTACCCTATAAAAACACATGGCAGCATAAGACGGTAGCTCTTTGCCCACGAAAGTCGCTGCTACTGTACCAGAGGAATCAAACCACTCAGGTGTATCAGGATCGCACCTATTGAAACGTCGTATCTGTAATATTAAAAATCCACTTTCTATCTCTAATGCTTCATTAATAAATTCTTCTGAAAATTCTAGGGGAATATTATGAATAACCCTAATCCAATGTTCATTAGTAATTAAGACCCAACCTGTCAACTGAGACCTTCAAAATATCCTGCAGTTCCCTATCTGCCACAATACCATTAGCTTCCTTCGCACATAACAATTCCACAACAATTTGGTTTTTTCCTGCCGGGAAAATCTCGGAACTCTTATTCTTAGGAAATAATCCCTTTCCTATTTTCATTGGATGTAAATTCTGAATGTTTAGTTCCGATGTATTATAAAATGTAATTTTGTACGGCCCTGAATTAGAAGACATAAATACATACTCTATTTAGACTTCTATACTGTCATCTGAAACAATTGTCCCAATTTGACTCTCCTTGGCATAAGCTACTTTGGGAACTTTGGCTGATGCTTGTCCCATTGCTTTGACAACAACACGCCCTACGCTATATTTTGCTTTCTTCATAATTTGATTATTAGATGATGATTGTGAACGACACAATTTTAAACTCATAGCACTGGTTTGAGAATTTTGTCAAATATTTTAATACAGGTCTTTCATAGCCGAATCAACATCGCACTCGTCACTGGAACCCTTCATATTTAACAACACTGACAGAAGTCACGGTCTCAAATATAACAGCCATACCCGGATTAACACTTTTAGGCACCATGTGCTAAGTAGAACTTGGGGCTCTTAGAAGTTAGTTCCCCAACTAATGATTTTAATATTACATTATATCATACATGGATACATTTTATTTAGGGACAATTTTCTTTTGCAAATGGTACTAATCATGGTGAGTGCCGTGAGTTTTGTTATTACCATATTAATACTACAGTAACTGTTAAACTATAGTCTATTACATACTGAGTGGATTATAGTACTGTAAATTAATAGCTAATAATATAATAATACTGGACATTATATAATTATAGACTATTTTACTGTAATTGCACGTTATGTAGTCCGCCCCCTGCAGATAAAATAGTAATAGTATTAGTATAATAAAAAGTATGTTATTATTAAAACTTTTATATTTTTGCGTTTTTTTTTCACGTCACGTTTAGTTAATTATTCAATAATAATAATCATTTTATCATTTTACTTCAGAAATTATAGAAAATCAATGTTTATTTTTCCGTCAAAAATCAAAGGTACTGTCTGTAGATATATATAGTATTTCCGGATTGCCAAAAGCAAAGGTGGCGTTAATTTTTAAGCACGGACTGATAAGACTCCACGTAATGCCAGGCCACCAACGCCTTTTGATTAGGGAATTTCTAGATTAGTTTGAGATAAATTTTACTAAAAAACATAAAAAAAAAATATATAATATTATCACAAATTAAATATGATAAGTCAAAGTGATTTATTTGCCTGGTGTGTGCGGGCCCCTGTGCGTAGCACACTTGGCACATGCCTTAATCCGGGCCAGATAACAGCAACACACGTCCGTCCACCACCGATGCCGAACATTTACTCCCGAGTCAATGTTCTGTTCTTGATGTTTGTGCGTTTAGTTTTAATTACTGTCACACCTACAAAAAATGTTAAAGCTATTTTTGAAAAATTTCAAGATTTTCAAACATAGTAATCATTGAATGACCATTATTTTAAGGGCTAGAACCAAAATTTAAAGAACGGTTAGAGGTAATACCATGTAATATCTATATAGGTAAGATCTTAAGAAACCTTAAACAATTTTGGTTGTGGCATCAGGACGTACATACAGACAAACTGATGGACATACAAAATGTCCAGATACATTTTTGGGGGTTTGGAGGGACATTAAATTTCAATATTCATCATTTATACTCGAAGTAAATTTTTTTCATGATTACAATATTTTATCTTTATAATGTAAAAAGTAAAAATAAATAATATATTATGAACATATTATGTTAAAAAAGAACAGAGCGTTTTTTTTAAATGTAATATTTTTAGCTTAAAACTTACACTTAAGCGATTATGATATTGTTAAGATTAATAGCAATGACATAATTAATACCCGTACCTTTGAGCAGATGGTCAAGATCGAGTGTACTGAGGGTAGTTATTCCTAATTGATTTTCTACTCTTCCCCCACGGTTGAGAGAAGAGTAGTAAACCTACCTACATAAGCTACAAACTCCATATTCAACACCTGTTATTTTATTTAAGCTTATCTTTCCTCTTGTTAATTCCTCAAGTAAGATCTTACAGGTGATAGCAAAAATGTTTGACTACACTTAGTCAGCTCAATAAACGTCCTTAGTCTTCCAATACTATATTGAATGTAGTGAAATAAAGACATTTGAAATATTGAGTTAAGTTTACACTTGTAAGCTTTAAAAGGGGTATCTTGAAGGTGAATATTAAAATATCAGCTAGTATTTGGTTGATGACATGCAATTAAAACTGTAGTAAAAGTAAAATCTCTAATATTAAGATCGTATATGCAAACGTTGACCCCCCCTTTAAAGGAATCCAACCCAGTCAAGGGTAGTCAGACCCCCATCTTTCTATGCTCTTGTCCTTGAATGATCAACTGTTTTGCAATGTTTGTTTATTTCAAATTAATCCAATACTATTGTAATGAGGGACTGTTACAATAGCACATATTGTGAAAAAGTTTAAATGCACTATTTTTAACTATGTCTCTTATAATTGATACATAGTGAATATTTAAAGTTTTTTTAATCCGCTATGCATGGGGCATAAGACAGCCCATGTAATCAGTCAGTGAAAGTGTGATCAGAAGCTCTATTATATCCACAAATTACACACAGCAAATGTTTGAAATTACTTGTAATGACCATACTTGTTTGTTACCCTATTAACATTTTTTTAAGCTATCAAAACAAAGGGTGAATGTTTAATTTTTAATTTTGTTATCGAGAAGTCGTTTTACAGTAATATCTATAATAGTAACGAAAATAAACCTGAATAGTAAGAAAATGTTATTTAATTGTATAAGCAGCACTTAAATTAGATTAATTTCAAGTTTCAAAATATATAGTTTAATTAACATTGTTTTTCGAGTGAACCCATTATTGAAGTATTTTTTAGATTATATCTAATAGTGTGAATAGCTTAAGATTACTTTCTATTAATAAAATTAAGACCTTCCTTGAACACTGCGTTTTATTTTAAGCCATTACTAAAATTAAATATACATCTATTTCTTTTAATAAAAACCGATACATGCAAGTGTGGGTGTTTATATAACTATTAGTCAGTGGTTGAGTTTGAGCGTCTTGTTTCTCTCTTTTCTTTTTATAATCTTTTATTTTATTTATAGTATCCTTCCACATAAACTAATCCTTTAAAATATACTGCGTTTACTTAAAAATTATTATATAATATTTTAAATTTTATCCGTTTAACAAATATTATTTCATATTAATTTTGTAAAACTTTTTAAACTCATTGAATTTTCGTAATTTATGTTCGCCCATGAATACATTTTCCCTACATTAAATTGAGTTTCTCTTTCCTTCGCTCTAATCGTTAGTGAAACATGTCGTATAACTCTGAACGGAGGTAAGTTGTGAAATATTTTGGAAAATAAGCCCTCTAAAGTAATTTTAACTTTGTTGCTGCTTTTTTTTCGTTGGCGCCAATTCTTTAGAACAAGCTATGCTAGTGAATAGTGTTAAAAATATTTCTTAATACTTGATTGTCAAGAGTTTTTTGAGCAGGGCATTAGCTGCCAACATGGCGTTCAAGAGATTTGTCATGAATATTCGTATAAAAAGAATGGCCATACATATTTTTATAATATAAGCTTTACCTGGCCTTGAAATTCTGTTGGTCCTTTTTCCTGCTAAATTTCCTTTTCTTGTCTAAAAGATGATTTATAGAAATTTATTTCAGATTTATATTCGCGACGTGCTCACTTAAAATAAATCCGTGACGTATGTTATACCTATTTCGAGGAATCCGTTTACTCTAAATTGTGTCTTGATTATTTTGTAGTTTGTTTTCGGCCTACATATTTTTATATGAAGAGATATTTTCTGAACATGAAATTTGTGCCTTAAGATGCTAGAATGTTCTTTTGGTCGCCCTTAATCCAAATTACTGGTTTAAAAATAAATCTTGCAATCTGCTTTGTGAAGAATAACTGATTTTTAAAAACGAGAAATTGTCTAAGCCAAATAGTTTTGTCTGTGTTTAAATAATTTAATAGCTTTTTTTTGTAATGTTTATAGCTGTATGTTTAGCTTAAGGACCTATTGCAGTAACCAAAAAATAAAAATTAAGAAAATTAATCGTATTTCACACTTAAATAAGCTTAAGCTATAAATTCCAAAAGAAAATTTCAGACTTTGGAGGCTTAACCATTTGAGAATTTATGGTTTAACAGCAATACATTTCCCAATAAAATTAAGAGACTGGAGAAAATTGTGTCCACCTGGAATGTGTTTTAACTAACTTCTAATAGTTGTGTTCACGTTGAATGGTTTTCAAGTAGTCTAATAGATGGACGACATTTAAAAAAAAATCATAAGTGCACATTTGTTAAATTTAATTATAGGCATCAAGAATAGAGAATATTCAAACATAATTATTTGTGGCCAACATTGATAGCATTTTACTAGATAATATTAATGTTATTTTATAGGTATTGATAATATTTATTAAGTGACAGCTGCAGATAACATGATTTGATGTATGACTACATTAAAAATGTCTTAATAACTAACTTCTTTGTTGCAAACATTGGCATAAAGTCTCTAATATCAACCAATTCAGAGGTATATTTTCTTAGTATTTGTATATTAATAATTATTTCCTAATAGGTTGACTTAAGTTTGTCAGTCTTTTCAATAAATAACCTATTAGCGGTCACTTTCTCTCTTGCTAGGGATAGGATAATTAAGCTGCTAGTAACATTTGTGTTAAAGAAATATATGTATTAGATTTTTCTCAGCACATTGATTAAATATTTTCATATATATAGTTAATTTTGTAAATTTCCTCTTAGACTTATTTTATTTTGGTTTTAACCAAATGTAGGCTTTATCGACATAAGTTAATTTTCAAAATAAATACACTCTTCTCATCTTGGGAAAGGAGTTTTACAAAAACAAGGTTATTTACTGCAAACATTGGCTGAAAGTATTATTAGAAGTGATTGATCGCGCTTTTTATTGATATAGTATTAGTAAGCAAATAATAATTATTTCCAAATGGCTAGACGTTAGGTACTTTCAGCAAATAACTTTCTGCTTGCTGTCACTCACCTACACTCCTACCTTATATGAGCTATAGTTAAGTATCCAAACAAACATAATTTGCTAAAATAAATATTGAAAGGGGAAACAAACCATTTATTGGTAAATATGTGTTACTAGCAGCTTCAATCTGTGTTTGTGGGGTGTGTAGTGGACCGTAAGGGATTGACTCCACACTAACAGATTGCACTGACTAAGGAGTCCTGATCCTTAAGTTCTTATCACTCTGTAGGAGTTGAGTCAAGTTTTAATTTTCTCAGGACCATTCTTTATAAACTGCTAAGGACTACCACTTACAGCAAAGTAAATACGTGTGCACACATCTAAATGAAAGGATCCATTGCTATGGAGATATAATTCATTCAAGGCCTAAGTTTACCTGAATGACAGCTCAAAATGTTACCAGAAGTAATCACTAATATATCACTATGCCAACAGTTGACAACTTTCACTTTGGATGACTGTAATAAAAACAGATGGTAATATATTAATGTGATAGTTAACCACAGTAATTTAGGCTAATATTATTTATATATTTATTTGAGGACGGAAACAGTTTATTTATTGTTTTATTCCACTTTGAAATAAAAATATTCACACCACTTTCCAAAAACTTCTATCGAACATAGCTTCAAAATGGCGACTGACAAAATTAAACTATATGGTTGAACACGGCGGTAAACAAGTTTTTTTACAATCGTGTAGACACGCAGTTGATGAAAATATTTTATTAATTTAAATATTTCAAAATAAGATAAAATAATAAAAATCATTTATTGTATGTAAAAAAATGACAACAATTTTCTCTTTTCCAAGTAAATATGATGCCTGTATTAAAAGGTATTAATGTACGAATAAGTATTTTTAATTATGTTTAAAATATTGTTTCGAGTTGGATAAAAATAAATTATTTAAAAAAATGAAATAGTGAAGTTGATCTCTGCAACAAACTTTTACACAAGTTTCTTCTCTCCTACAAAATTGTCAAGTGTGCTAGCTCTCTCTCTCTTGCAGTCGTGCTCAATCCACCTGTTAGGACCTATAGGAAAACCTCTGCATTAGAAGTCCTACTAGACAAGAAACAACTATCTAGCGTGCAAGCTGATGCTGTAAAAGAGACTACTTGGACTTTGTATCAAAGCAAGAAGTTATTGACTACCTTAAACAATTCACTTCAAGTGGTGACCTTCATGAATATTTTTTCTAAAATAAATGCATCTCAAGAACTACAAATATTTCACTAAAAACATTAATGTTCTCTTCCATAGCAATGCAGCCGTTGAGTGAAGTTTTTCTGTGAATAAAGAATGCCTGGTCGAAAACCTACATGAGGACAGCCTTATTGCTCAATGTGTAACTTATGATGCAGTCACTACAGCCAGGGGACTTTTAAATATGACAATTTCAAAAATGATTCATTCTGTAAGGAAAGAAGCACTTGAAAAGAAGATATAGATTGACATAGACTTGAGTCAAAATATGAAAACAGCATCTTAAGAGATAAGAAGATTAAAGGTGAAAAGAACAGTTTGGCAGGAAGCAAAGGAAGAGGCAGAAGTGTTAGAACATGAAATGCAAAAATTGAAAATTTTTGTGGTTGGATGAATTTTAACTTTTGTCTATATTCTAAAAAAAGGGGGGTTTTATCGTCTTATTTTTTAACAATGTTAGGTAACTGCAATTATCTTTATTTCCAAGTAATTTTTATCAACAAAATATTCATTGGTTATTTTTCATTGAAGATTATGTATCTTTATTACTATATATATTTATTAAACAAATTCACTATCAAAAATATAACTTGTGGAAAGTATTGACTGTCAAGGGGTGGTGGGGATAATAGTTTTTGTGGTAGTGTAAACTCCCAGGCTGTAATCATTCTTTGAAGTTGCGCCACCAAGGCTGATTACTTGTACCTCTAAAGTTCTACGAGTGAGGTGAAATGACCTACCAATTTTACCAGGAGAGGTATTTTCACATACCTTCCAAAATATTTCACTAAAAACATTAATGTTCTCTTCCATAGCAATGCAGCCGTTGAGTGAAGTTTTTCTGTGAATAAAGAATGCCTGGTCGAAAACCTACATGAGGACAGCCTTATTGCTCAATGTGTAACTTATGATGCAGTCACTACAGCCAGGGGACTTTTAAATATGACAATTTCAAAAATGATTCATTCTGTAAGGAAAGAAGCACTTGAAAAGAAGATATAGATTGACATAGACTTGAGTCAAAATATGAAAACAGCATCTTAAGAGATAAGAAGATTAAAGGTGAAAAGAACAGTTTGGCAGGAAGCAAAGGAAGAGGCAGAAGTGTTAGAACATGAAATGCAAAAATTGAAAATTTTTGTGGTTGGATGAATTTTAACTTTTGTCTATATTCTAAAAAAAGGGGGGTTTTATCGTCTTATTTTTTAACAATGTTAGGTAACTGCAATTATCTTTATTTCCAAGTAATTTTTATCAACAAAATATTCATTGGTTATTTTTCATTGAAGATTATGTATCTTTATTACTATATATATTTATTAAACAAATTCACTATCAAAAATATAACTTGTGGAAAGTATTGACTGTCAAGGGGTGGTGGGGATAATAGTTTTTGTGGTAGTGTAAACTCCCAGGCTGTAATCATTCTTTGAAGTTGCGCCACCAAGGCTGATTACTTGTACCTCTAAAGTTCTACGAGTGAGGTGAAATGACCTACCAATTTTACCAGGAGAGGTATTTTCACATACCTTCCATTCTTTTACGTATGCCACAGGGAACCTACAGCTTTACTTCCTCTCCAAAGGATGTTGAGCTATGGTTCTTCCTCGCTCAACAAAAAGTAATCGGACTCTGTTGGGTTTGAACCCACAAACATCGGGTCCTCAGGCGAGCATCTTACCCCAAGACCACTGAGGCCTACTATAATCTTCTATTATTTTATTATTTTGAAATAAGGATTGTTTGTCTCTGAGTACCTTTCATATATACTGGATTTTTTTAATACACTGGATTTTCAAAACTATAAATCATGTAGACACCCTACAAAAATATACTTTTTTAAATGTTTGTGTCAATGAATTAGTTTTTGAAATTCTAATAAAATAAGTTATAATAATAATGCAGAATGATTATTTAATTATGTTGGTAAAAATCTTGAATAAGCTCAGTGACATTGAAATGTATAATGTATTGTGTTTGGTGTTATACACATTGATTTGAAATGTTCCATCATTTAAAGTGAACACATTTAACATTTCTACAACCTCTTCACAGCCTGAGTGAGAGATAGAGAGATAACACTTTTATCTGCCTTCCATTGTATCACGTATTGTCCGATATTTCACATGTCCAAGGCTCTTTTCAACAAGAGGACCATCGCTTTGTATGATGTTTAAAATAGACCCTTCAGGAAAAGGAAAATATATATTTGGAAAGATTTCAAATAAGGTGCTGAAGGAGAGTAAGAGGATCCAGGGACAGATTGAGTGTAATGAAGTTCTAAGAAGAGTAAATAGGAATAAAACCATTCTCAAGGTGATTGCAAGAACAAAGGCCAACTGGATGGGTTACGTTATTAGAATATTTTTTTTAGATTGAGTAATGCCATAAAGACAAAGTGGAAGGGGGTCAGGAAGACGACAAATACAACTTGTCCTTAGACAAGGACAGAAGATGAAGTTTAAGGATCTGAAAAAGAACGTTTGTTATTGAACACACTGGCGGACTCAATTTGGGTATGGCCATCGATATGCTAAAAGACAACACATCATTTTTTAATTCATGTACCATATGAGGTATTTAATGTGGGCTTTCTAAATCGACTGATCATATCAGCACATAACAATTTCTATGAGCGAGAGCAAAAGGGCATAGGCCCCTACCAAATTTGCTATGAAAAGTATTTTCACATATCTTCCAGGGTTTCTTTTATATGCCACAATCAACATTAGATCAGCAGCTTTATTTCCCTTCAGAAGGAGGTAGTGCTGCAGATTTCTATTGCTCAAGAAAAATCCATTAAACCTGGCTGGTTTTGAACCAGCGAACATCAGGTCTCGAGTCGAGCACTTTACCCCAAGACCAAAGAGGCTGAATTAACATAATTTTTTGCTTTGCAGCTTGGTGGGAAATTGCGTGGAAAGAAAGGTCCTAATACTGTGTCCTTGCCTTCTAATAGGGTCACTTACAAGCTTAATCATGTGGGAGTTATTTGCCATGTACCAAGTTCTATTTGCAAGAATCGTTAGATTATATTACATTTGTTTGAATGACCTACTTTGTGTAGAAGTCTTACATCCAAACAATAATTTAGTTTATAGGTTTGTAGGAAGTACGATATCTACTAAACCTTGATTTTAGTAGAAATCTCAATCTAAGGCTTTATTTCATACCAGAATACTATCATGTATTTTGGTAGGATCAACGGCCATTTTGAATTAAAGTAGAAATTCCTTTCTGGAAGGTATTTTATCCTACCTAAAGACTACTATGGGGTGAGATTCTGGTGTGAGATAAAGCCTTCCAAACAAGCTTCCTTCAAAAATCATTGTATTTATTTAAAGGAAAAAATCACCAGTTTTGAAATTTATGTTCTTCAAAGCTTTTACTAACACATTTATTTAATTTAACTAATCACACAATGACGTATCTCATATATTTTATTAAATTATTGAATGATGTCAAAATGCCACTTTGCCTTGTATGGGTATAAACGTGAAAGAGATACCTGAAAGTTTTCTTCTCTATTACACAAGGTATGCAGACGACAGCTCAAAAATTTCAGCTACAGATGTCCATCCAGTTATATTATAGAGATCAATCATCCTGACAGGTTCATTCAGCAAAACTGTCACATTAATATGAATGCCCTTATGGACAATTGTAATAGTCGTCATCAAAATATTAGTGAAAGGATAGATAATAGCTTGAGTTCATTCTTGTAGATATGTAGTTCAAAATTATATCTCTGATTTCACCTTGCCAATATTTTGGACTTTGGACGGTTTACCCTTAAAATTATATCTAATGTCAAACAATACTTAGCATAGATCAATCAGAAAATTAAAAAAAAGTTGAACATTAAATTTTACACTATAAGGTCTGTCTATATGTTATGAAATCAACTTCTATCTTTCACTTATTTAGGTTAATCTACAGTATGATTTTGTTAGGAAGAACAATATAAGTTGCTAAAGCTACTAAAACAATTTTAATATATTTAAAGGCTACATCAAGTCAAACAATTTTTTTACACTATTATCCCAATTCCTAGCAGGTAGCTCGGAACCTAGATATACATCTTGAATTAACATGATGTCTTTTAGCAGGATACCAGGGGTGTAATATATCCTGAGCGGACCAACTAGTAGGATAGGTATACGAAAGAAGGACAAATAGGACTTATAGATTTAGGTGTGTATTCTAAACTTACTATTGCACATCAAATCATGTGATCTGCAGCTGTCCTTTTGATAGATGATATCAATACCTATAAAATAGCATAATTAATATAGTAGAATGTTATAGATAGTGGCTGTAAAGAAATATGTTTGAATTTTTTCTATTATTCTTCAGTCAAAATAAGGTTATAGTTTGCATGCTACTTTCACATATTCATTGACTCTGGTGTATATGAAAGTAGGGTTACGCACAAACCTAGAAAGCCGAGGTATTTCACATGGATTAATGAAAGCTGGGGGAATTAATTCAAAATCATTATTTGTAAAGGAAAATTAGTTGAGTTTGAGACCATTTTTTAAACAAATATTTAAATAGTGAGCTATTTAACTAAACAATCTGATGGATTGAATATTTTCTATTCTGAAATCTAACAAATAATAATTTTAAAATATACCAGCTCTGATAATAAGCTGTTCCGAGAATTATATAAATCCACATTGTTGGAGAATATTAATGAATTGAGAGTTTTCACAATGAAGAGAGTAAGATTGATTCAACTGTGTAGAGGTTTTGAATATGGTTCATATTTATCACTGAATGTTAATGTGTGCTAGATCTGCTCCCAAGAACTAAGATTACTTGAGTAGGACCAATATGTTCGGTGAAAGGCTTAGAAAGTTATATAACACGCTTAGGGCTTTAAAATTAGACTGTTTGAACACTAAAATAAATTAAATATGTCATTTGTTTTTATAGAAATGAAGATTGGACTGGGGGCGAGTCTAAAAATGGTCCAAGTGAAAAGGAATCATCGTATGATGGCCCCCCAGGCATGGAGCCTGATGGAATCATTGAATCTAACTGGGAAGAGGTGAGAAGCTGTAGCTAATAAATTAACAGTAAACTGAATCAATTAACTACTGGTTAGTAAGTATAAGTATGTTTAAATATTAATGAAAATTTTTACTTCAGGGTAGGTAAATATGCCTGGTCTTATTGTTTACTATTTCCTGCGCTATATTGGAACTAATTAATTTAATCACTTGTTTATATAATTTTTACAGAGTGAATTACTCTTTTTGTGTTATATGCTTATGTACTAATAAGGAAGAGACCTGGCGGTTTAGGGGTAAGGTGTCAGACTTCTGTGCTGGCGGCCGGGGTTCAATCCTCGGTCCCGGCACAGATTTATCTGATTATCAAACCCTTCCTTCACTTCTGACAAGATATCTTGTGAATGTGGGGAATGCCAGGCTTTCACCGTGGTTTGGATTCCACGTTAAACTGTAGGTCCTCCATTTCATCTCACAATCACCCTACCATTACACATTAGCGTAAGTGCCTATAACCTGAACGGGTAGTAAGACGCGGTGCTAATAATAATAATAATAATAATAATGAATGGTCTTAGAATTTATAATGGCTATATTTAGAGAAAGTGTACCAACATTTGTGTGAAGGGAGAATGAAAAACCTTTTTAGACAAATTACCTGACCGAGATTTGAAACTCAATTGCCCCATTATCAGCAGTTTAGTCTACTGCAAGAGTAGTGCCTTAGACCATGCGGGCACCAAAGCGGGTCTTACCCTTAGAGTGCCAAGAGAAATGACAAAAAAATGTACTAAGAGTGCCAAGCTATTTTGCTGAAAAATACAGGATTTTGTTTAAATTCTAATAACTCATTAATCTTTGTACTTTTTCCACTCAAATTTTTACATAAACTAGCTAACATGCTTGCCAATCCGATTATATAATTAGACATATACTTTTTTAATTTTTAAATATAATAAAACATACTGATTTACTTAACATTAATTTTTAAGCATTGAAAATTTAAATAGCTTGAAATAGAATAAATCACTGAAAAGAACATAAAAAACTGAGTAAATAACAAAATTTACAAAACAAATAACTTGAGATTTTATGCTAAAATTGGGCTATGCATAGCAGTTGTTTCAGTGACCATCAACTTTAGCAGGATTATAATTAAATAAAGTCTATAATAAAATAATTGGCTTGGAGTCGGAGGGGGAGGGGACTTAAACACCTGGTACTTTTGGATAAATATGAAGAGGTTGGGGTGGATTATTCTGATCTTCAAGATTTATTTCATCCTGATAGGAATCACTAGTATTCACACTTGTGTTATCAATGTCAACTACCACTCCTACTTGTTCCGATTTTTCACTTTCACTATAATATAACTCCTATTCAGTTTCATTATTTACAGATTCAGAATCTCTAACAAACTGATAACTCTCGCTTGAGCTATTAATAAATCACAGCTTTCCTCTTAGTAGCCATATTTATAAGCAAGTCCAAAGATAAAACTAGCAGAGTTAGAAAATAATTTTTGTGTTCGATATCGAAACTCCTAAGTGCAAAGACAAAAGTAGCTTGAACATACAAGAATGCAGTGGGAATAAAATCTATCCTATCTGTCGACTTAATACTGAACTAAGAGCTCGAAAACATGGAATTACTGTGAGTGATGCTGGCAATTTTAGCAGATATTTTGTGCGACGTTGGCACTCAAAGGGTTAAGAATCTACATCCATTTTGGGCACTTTCTGTTAACACTTGATTTGTCAACACACAGCATCAGATGTTGACTTAGAAACCTATTTTCCCTTCTCCAACCTCGACGATATTGTACCATTTTCAGTTTAAATAAAATTCATTAAACTGTCCAACCTTGAACATATTTTATTTATTCTTGCATGCCAGCTAAATATAGTAATCTTGAACTTTTTCAGGTTGTAGATAATTTTGATGACATGCATCTAAAAGAGGAGCTGTTGAGAGGCATATACGCCTATGGTTTTGAGAAGCCATCTGCCATTCAGCAGCGGGCTATCATGCCTTGTGTCAAGACACATGATGTGATTGCGCAAGCTCAGTCGGGTAAGTGATTTTAATCAATATGTCAAGTAGAATATCCTTGGCACCTTTTCCATGTTTGTTTACAATTACCAATAAAGTGAAACTAATTATTTAGTTTTAACCACTGTTTTTTAAAAAAGTAAATATTTTCAAGAAACATGTGTCTAAAGACACATCAAGGCAACGTAATTCAGAGCTGGGGCTAAGCTACAAACAAGGTATACACCAGATCCTCAGCCTTATGGATGTTTTGCTGCGTTCCTTGAACCAGGTAGTCCATCAACACAGGAGCTTGCTAGTGTCAATGTTTGGCAAAGCACTTCCAAATGTGCAGGCAGCAGCCTGTGTTGAGCTCTTTTTGAGGTAGGATTGTGTCAAAAGGGGGTTGGGCTGCTAACTGAATCTAACTTTGTGGTAGCCGGCTTATTGACTCTAGAAATATATTTGTTTGTTCTCTATAGTAAAACTATGTCTAAAATTAGCTTTTTATATTTTATTTATAAGCCCCAAACAATTCAAATGTTGATTTATGTTTTAGCTTAGGATCGGCTTTAGATTTAAAAAAAATTGTTACCAGATACCTCAACATTAGTATTTTTGTTATCCTTAACATTAGTTTTTAACACTTGGCACAAAAGGTTTGTTTTTTTCCATTTGCCTCAGCATTGGAACAACTGAAAAACAAAAATATTTTTAATGTTTATATACATTAATACATGTTAACTCAGGCATTGCATTTACTTGGAAAAGAGAAAATACCTGTCCTTTGTTATATATATATATAATAAAGTATTTTATTATGTCATATTTTGAAATATTTAACTAAATAAAATATTTGTATCCACTACTTGGGTGCACCAGTGTAAAGAACTTGTTTATGTCTTAATTGATCATGTGGCTTAAGTTAGTCAGTCATCATTTTGAAGCTATACATACGTGTTAGACCTTTTATAAAAGTGCTGTGAATAATTTTTTTTAAGTGGAACAAAACGATAAATTAGTATTGTGCCCGACCTCAAATAAATATAAATAATATTGGCCTAAATTACTCTGGTTAACTATCACATCCACACATTACCATATTATGTTTTCATTACAGCTGTCCAAAGTGACATGTCAGCTGTTGACATAAGGTATTTTTTCTAGTGACTTTTTGAGCTGTCATCCAAGTAAACTCAGGTGGCGAATTTACTCTATGATAAGTACTCCAGTTGTGTGAAGACACAAGTGGGGAAACCCATCTTGGAAAAAACCACCCACAATACACCTGACCAGGATTCAAACCCCGTTCTCCCTGTTATTGGTAGTCTTTTCTAACACATGAGGGATGCCTAAGACCATGTGGTCACAAAAGCAGCTCCTTTCAAATTATTATTATTATTAGCACCGCGTCTTACTACCCGTTCGGGTTGTACGCTTTTACGCTAATGTGTAATGGTAGGGTGATTGTGATATGAAATGGAGGACCTACAGTTTAACGGGGAATCCGAACCACGGTGGAAGGCCTGGCATTCCCCACATTCACAAGATGTCTTGTCAGAGGTGAAGGAAGGGTTCCTTTAAAATTAATTTATCATAAAATCGATAGTGAGAATATAACTATTTTGGATCATTCCTAAATTGAATCCTGCTTTTGCATCAAACACTAGTACATTTTTTATAGCCATTATAATATTTTAATGTTACCCAATGTGTTTTTATTTAACCAAAATGCTAATTTTAACTTCTTTTTTATTTTGTCAAGTTCTCAGTTTTTTTAAGCTAATAATAAATAGCTTAGTATTGACTTTAAAAATATTGTGATTGTGTTTAGGTACTGGCAAGACTGCTACATTCTCTATTTCAATTCTTCAACTGATTGATACAAATGTTCGTGAATGCCAGGCCCTCATTCTTGCTCCTACCAGAGAGTTGGCTCAGCAGGTGAGTTCTTGTGGTTAAATGTCAAAACTAAAACTAACACATACCAAAATAAGACATAAATTAATATAACTTAATTTGAAACATTTAATCTGCATATTCATTTATTCCTCGACTTGAGCTATTAGTTTTTTCAAAAAGTTTTTGTGCAAGTTAAATGGGACTTAAACATGTTTTAGAAATAGATCATATTTAGCTCAGAGGATATTTTAAGTTCAGGTTTGGCTATAGATCCATTAACTGATACATTTATTGATGAAATTATTTTTAATAGCTATTTTCTTATTTTAAATTATAACTTTAAAACCTCAACATAATAAAAAAAACTTAATTGTTTTATTTCTTTTCCCCAACTAGAAATTCTTGAGTCTCATAGTGTAGAACTGATGTAAACACTTAGTTACATTAACTTATTTAGAAACTAAAACTTCAAAAAATAAATATGTAGAGAAAAGTTTGAATGTAAAAAAAAAACTTTGGCCCACTGGTTTATATAAATTTTGTATGGTAATCATGAAAACATTTGCGGATATGAAGTGAGATTTCACACTTTTCACGCTATTTCAATTGTCGACGCCTCAGCTCAGTCAGCATGTCTGGCTATTGAGTTCTCCCCCTCTGGTCTATCTTGTTTGACCTTGTAGTGGGGATGTTTGCCTCACTTGCTAAACTTTCTATTCTCATTCTACACTAAGCCTTCCCTATCCCTTACATACTAGAGAAAGAAACAAATAGTTTTGACTACACTAATAGCTTACCCACCCCCTCAACTCTTTTCCAGCAGCAACCATTATGAGTGATGAGCAGGAACCAGATTCATAGGCACCAAAAATGTTTAAAATAGGCAGGCCAATAAGCACAACAAATATAGGATATAGGCACCAAAATAGATGCTTTAAAAATAGGCACACAATAATCAGTGTAAAATTTATTTTACTACAAGCTACTTACAGTAGCCCCATGGCTTTGTTGCTGACTGACAGCTCACAGCTGACTTCTGACGGCTTTGTAAAGTTACCAGACCAAATTATGTATCCGTACGCCGAACCACATGATCTGCAAAAAACCTATGTTTAGCAGCTGTCACTTGATAGTCAAAATATAGCTATTATTCATTCACAAGCTAAGTTTACCTAGATGACAGCTCGAAATGTTAGTAGAAGAAATCCCTAATATATCACTATGCCAACAGCTGACATCTATCACTTTGGATGACTGTAATGAAAACAGGTGGTAATATATTAATGTGATAGTTAACTACAGTAATTTAGGCCAATATTATTTATATATTTATTTAAGGTGGACACACAGTTTATTTATAGTTTTATTCCCCTTAAAAAAAATATTAACAGCACTTTCACAAAAACTTCTAACAAACACTGCTTCAAGATGGCTACTGACGAATTTAAACCATGTGGTTGAACACGACAGTAAACAAGTATTTTACAATGTAGACACGCAGTTGATGAAAATATTTTATTCCGTTAAATATTTCAAAATACGATAAAATAATCATAAAATCATTTATTGTATTAAAAAATGACAACAATTTTACTATTTTCCAAGTAAATACGGCGCCTGTATTAAAAGGTATTAATGTGTGCTCTATATTACACTAAATCAGTAACGTTTCAAAAGGAAAAATAAGTACTTTTAATTATGTTTAAAATATTGTTTCAGTTTGGATAAAAAGAACTTATTTAAAAAAAATAGTATGAGAAAATTTTAGGTTATGTTATTTTAAATGTAATATATAACAGGTAATTAAAGATCTTTACATTTATAATAAAACTGTGATCTTTTACAAGTGTTGGCAAACCCAAAAACTAAACATATGATTTTCGAGCTGTCATCCTATCGTGAATGGAATATACAGTACCCCCATGACTTCTTTGGTGCTGACTGACAGCTCACAGCTGACGTCTGACAGTCAACATTTAGGTATATACCTAAATGTTTACCGTCAGAAGTGACAGCTGCTAAACACATGTTTTTGCAGATCATAAAGTTCGGCGTAGGGACACATAATTGGGTCTGCTAACTTTTAAAAGCTGTCAGTCAGAACCAAAGAAGCCATGGGGCTACTGTATTTACCTAAATGTTGACTGTCAGAAGTGAGCTGCGAACTGTCAGTCAGCACCAAAGAAGTCAAGGGGCTACTGTAGTACATGTAATCTATAAGCAAGCATTGCTTTGAATCACGAGATACTTTTCTAGATTTTCACCAGTGAAATTTGTTCTGAGATCCAATAGAATATTTTTATAGTTTGAAAAGCTTCTCTCAACTTCACACAATGTCAAGGGACAAAATTTTAAATTTGACAATTCTAAAGAGTTCAAACTTATCTCCTGCAATGGCGTGCTTTGCCCTCCCAAGATGTCTGATACTGCTACCATTGTTCTCCACCCGAGATTTCGTTGTAGTACTTGTTCAAGTTTTGATTGCGACTGACAAGGCAACAGGTCCAGGGGTTTTTCTCGCCTTGTATTGTATGCATTATCTTCACTGATTCTATTAGAATCTGGCTTCCAGTGACACGATAACTCCAGGAAGGTTGCCGAAATAGCTCTACATAGGCCAAATCGGACACAACAGTGCTAGAAGATGTGGTATTCTTTGCCTCTCTTATTGACACAGCATCCTCTTCATCAAATGTTTGAATTACCTGAAATTATTTTGAACCAATTCATTATTTAAATTCTGAATAAAATTAGAAATCTATAATAGAATTATATAAACAAATTATGTAAGTATTTAGCTCTTAATAAATAGATTTTTTTAATATACACACACTCTTTGAATTTTGGACAGCATAGTACACTGCTGATTGTAACCAGGTACCCCAACGTGTTAGAACTGGTTGTGGTGGAAGAGGTGTTTACAGCAAGTTTTCCCTAAGTAAATGTTGCTATGTGTGAAGGATCTTTCAAAAATACTTTTTTAGCAGATGAAATTACAGCGTTTATATTCGGGGACCGTGTAAACGGCATGTGCTAGGCAGGTAATGTGAACTAGTTTTGGGTAGGACTCCTTCAAACTTGCCCCAGCTTTTAACATATATGCTGCTTTATCTCTCAGTAACACCATAAACTTCTTGTCGTTGTTTTCTGATGGCCAAAGCACTCCTGTAACAGAACAATAAAATAAATATTTAGTCTCACAGAATTAAATAGGATAAAGTTCCTAATGTAAACACTTATATAAATTCAACTTACGCAGAGAATCACGAACAACTTTGGCAATTTTCGAGCTGTTGGGGACTTCAAGCACTCTTAAGGCAATCAAGTGCGGAGAACTGGGTCCTGTGGAATCTAGTTTACCGATCACGATATTTGCGATGAATATGTCTCAATGGTCAGTTGTCTCACTGACACTTGCCCAAAAGTAGGAATCTCCGATATCTTCTTTCATCTTCTCATTGGAAAAGAGTAAAAAGTCACTTAATATTCAAAACAGATAACTATGTAAGTAAATGAAAGTTCACAGCTCCAATTAATTTAAAATATCTTTGAAATTAAAATTTGAAAAATAAATAAATAGATTAACTAATAAAATACTTAGAGATAAGTATTGGGGATGTAAGTAATTCTTCCTCAATATGGATTCATCAGGGATCTGCCTGTTGGTATATTTTGTGTGGAAACCTTTTAAAATGGGCTTGTTAAGCTTTGTCCATGGTATATTCTGTGTGGAAACCTTGTAAAATGGGATTGTTTAGCTTCGTCCATGGTATATTCTGTGTGGAAACCTTGTAAAATGGGATTGTTTAGCTTCGTCCATAGTATATGCGTGGCTACCATGGCAGCGCACAATTCAGAGTAAAATTGTTCACAATTGTCAGGAAATACAACTTGTGAAATTAACATTTGCCTGCAAGTTTTTTCTTATAAACTATTACAGTGCATCGCTGTTTGTGTTGGTCTCAAATGATATTTCTTGTCACATTTTACCTAAAATATCAGGAAGTATAAATCTTAAATTCATGAAAGAGTCTAAAAGTAGTTAACTTATATCGAAAAAAACACATGGATAGCCAATGCTGTTTGTTTTAAAGCAATTAATAAATGGATGATAATTGTTTTTCAAATATTTCAAATTTATTTTGAATCCTTTTATTAAATTTAATGATATGGATATTAAACTTAACTCTTTGGTACATGATTGGCAGAAGATGATTTTTCAAATAAAGTACTTTTGCTTCTTTTGTTATCCCCCCTTAGGCATTTCCACCACAGTTAACACAAGAAGTGTTCAAAAGAAATCGGTAACCAAAGCCAGCAAGACAGAAGTTGGCTCTAAAAGACACAATCACATATTGAAATAATGATGGTTAAACCGAGTGGTTAACTGTTCTAATCTCCATGTCAGAACTGCCCAAGTTCAAACTATTGGTGTACCTGCCTGACCTTGACCTTCCAACGGCACAGTACCGTATTTGTTGTGTTCTTCACTTCATACCCCCCTCCTCCTTCCCCCCCAACCCCTATCCACCCAAAAGAAAAACTACTGTTCCTAAGCTTGTCCTGGTTTGAGTATTCTGCAGATCCCACTTGTCTATCTTGTGATCTTTGTATTTAAGAAGAAATGAGTAAACTCAAAGGAAAAACCTCTTTTAAAGATGATTGGTTGGACAATACAGTGTTTAAAGATTGGCTTTGGTTACAAAAAATGGATTGTGATAAAAGTAAAGGCCATTGTTCTTTGTGTAAGACTAACTTTGATATAAGTAACACGGGAATATCTTCAATCCGATCTCATTCCAAGGGAAAGAGGCATGTTGACAGAGTGAAAGGTGCTAGTGGGAGCAAAAAAATATTGGACTTGGTCCCTATGATCAAAATTGCATTTCATCTTTAGGCCTACATGAAGATGTATGTACATTTTAGTGCTAATGACCATGAAGTAGTTATGAATCCTGAAACTAGACATAGTTCTATTCAGAGCTTCCTTGTCAAAAATCAAGTTTCTCGTGCTGAAATATTGTGAGCTATTAATCAAGTAATGGCACATTCTTCTTCTAGAAGTTTTTCTGCTTGTAGTGATCTTTTTAAAGTAATGTTTTCCTATAGTGATATTGCCCATAAATTTCAAATGCATAAAGATAAACTTGGATATGTCATTGTGTATGGACTAGGTCCTTTTTTCAAAAGCAAGCTTGCGAATGAGCAGTGCTAATTTGATGAGAGGATAAATACTGTGGCTCAGAAAACCATTATGGATGTTGTTCACTTTTGAAGTGAAAATTAAATTCATAAAATATATTTAACATCTTGCTTTTTATGTCATGCAACACCTCAAGATATATTAATTAACTTTATCTTGGATCTTAAAAAAATGCTTCAAGTTTCCATGGATGGACTAAAAGTAAACCTTAAATTTTTTAATTTATCTCAAAAGTTACTTGAAGGGATATTCTCCACAAGATCCTGAATTACTGAAATTTGGAACTTGTTCTTCACACATTGTCCATGTTGCTTACATAATAGCACTCTGGTTGGACTAGTTTTGCGCTCACTTTATAATTTATTTAAAGATTTTACAAAAAGATAACAATAATTGCAATAAAATATCAGGATCATCTCTTTTCCCGATGAAGTTTTGTTCTATTAGATGGGTAGAAAACTCAATGGTGTTAAAGAGAGCAATGTCAATGCTGCCGTATTTAAAACAGTATTTTTATTCTAACAAACATCCCCCAAATTCTGATAATTTTTAAACATTAAGCAATTTTGCTAAGGATAAACTCCTGACATCAAAATTGGGATTCATGCTGTCAGTTTCACTTGAGTTGGAGCAATTTCTCACCGCATATCGGGGCAATCAAGCTCTATTGCCATTTATGTTTGAAGATCTAAATAAAGTATTTGAGCACTTGATTAACAGAATTGTAAAATGTTATATGATGAATTCAGCAAATTCTTCCAAAAATATTTAGCCGTTGATTTAAAGAAACAATCGAACATTAAATCACTCCCTACTGTAGATATTGGGTCCGCACCATCAACCCCTTTGAAAGGAATTAAAGACATCAAGATATTCAGTTCAGAGGAGATTGTCAAAAATTCCTAGTTGATCTCTGCAACAAACTTTTACACAAGTTTCTTCTCTCCTACAAAATTGTCAAGTGTGCTAGCTCTCTCTCTCTTGCAGTCGTGCTCAATCCACCTGTTAGGACCTATAGGAAAACCTCTGCATTAGAAGTCCTACTAGACAAGAAACAACTATCTAGCGTGCAAGCTGATGCTGTAAAAGAGACTACTTGGACTTTGTATCAAAGCAAGAAGTTATTGACTACCTTAAACAATTCACTTCAAGTGGTGACCTTCATGAATATTTTTTCTAAAATAAATGCATCTCAGGAACTACAATATTTCACTAAAAACATTAATGTTCTCTTCCATAGCAATGCAGCCGTTGAGTGAAGTTTTTCTGTGAATAAAGAATGCCTGGTCGAAAACCTACATGAGGACAGCCTTATTGCTCAATGTGTAACTTATGATGCAGTCACTACAGCCAGGGGACTTTTAAATATGACAATTTCAAAAATGATTCATTCTGTAAGGAAAGAAGCACTTGAAAAGAAGATATAGATTGACATAGACTTGAGTCAAAATATGAAAACAGCATCTTAAGAGATAAGAAGATTAAAGGTGAAAAGAACAGTTTGGCAGGAAGCAAAGGAAGAGGCAGAAGTGTTAGAACATGAAATGCAAAAATTGAAAATTTTTGTGGTTGGATGAATTTTAACTTTTGTCTATATTCTAAAAAAAGGGGGGTTTTATCGTCTTATTTTTTAACAATGTTAGGTAACTGCAATTATCTTTATTTCCAAGTAATTTTTATCAACAAAATATTCATTGGTTATTTTTCATTGAAGATTATGTATCTTTATTACTATATATATTTATTAAACAAATTCACTATCAAAAATATAACTTGTGGAAAGTATTGACTGTCAAGGGGTGGTGGGGATAATAGTTTTTGTGGTAGTGTAAACTCCCAGGCTGTAATCATTCTTTGAAGTTGCGCCACCAAGGCTGATTACTTGTACCTCTAAAGTTCTACGAGTGAGGTGAAATGACCTACCAATTTTACCAGGAGAGGTATTTTCACATACCTTCCAGGGTTCTTTTACATGCCACAGGGAACCTACAGATTTATATTCCATTCACGATAGGTATTTACCTGGACGACAGTTCGAAAATCATATGTTTAGGTTTTAGGTTGCCAACACTTGTAAAAGATCAGTTTTGTTATAAATGTAAATATCTTTAATTACCTGTTATATATTACATTTAAAATAACGTAAACTTAAGTTTTCTCATACTATTTAATTTTTTAAATAATTTCTTTTTGTCCAACTCGAAACAATATTTTAAACATAATTAAAAGTACTCATTTTTCGTTTTAGAACATTACTGATTTTGTGTAATATAGTGCGTACATCAATACCTTTTAATACAGGCATCGTATTTACTTGGAAAAGAGAAAATTTTTGTCATTTTTTTACATACAATACATGATTTTATGATTATTTTATTGTATTTTGAAATATTTAACTGAATAAAGTATTTTCATCAACTGCGTGTCCGCATCATTGTAAAAAAACTTGTTTACCGTTATGTTTAACCATATGGTTTAAATTTGTCAGTCGCCACTTTGTGGCTATGTTCGTTAGAAGTTTTTGTGAAAGTGGTGTTAATATTTTTTTAAGGGGAATACAACTATAAATAAACTTTGTGTCCAACCTCAAATAAATATATAAATAATATTGGCCTAAATTACTGTAGTTAACTATCACATTAATATATTACCATCTGTTTTCATTAAGTCATCCAAAGTGATAGATGTCAGCTGTTGGCGTAGTAATATATTAGGGTTTACTTCTAGTAACATTTCAAGCTGTCATTCAGGTAAACTTAGCTCGTGAATGCCTTATACTTCCTCTCCAAAGGATGTTGAGCTATGGTTTTTCCTCGTTCAACAAAAAGCCTTCGGCCGCTGTTGGGTTTGAACCCACAAACATTGGGTTTTGAGGCGAGCTTTTAACCCCAAGACCACTGAGGTTGACGATGGTATAGTTCATTTAGAACATGTAATGTGTGTCTGTACGCATGTGTATTAAAGTTGGGGCGAAGCCACCAATTTTCAAATCTGAAATTTAATTTTGTCATTAAAAGACATATTTCCTATTTTGTCATTTGAGACACAAGAAAATGTTGGGACTTTAATGAAATACTTCTTCTGCAGACAGTTTTTTCAACAACAGTCGTAGGCATGTTTTTTCTGTTCTACAAACAGTTTCTACAGTGTTAGTCTTATCCACTGACTACCAGAATAATGTAGAAGAGTGTACCACTTGTTAGTAGGATTGATATCCCTGTTTTCAAAGGGGGCTCGGTCAGGTTCATGACAACAGTTTCACTGGTTAAACAGAAAACCTCCAACAATATCATGATTTTGGCTTATTAAGTTTTTAAAATTTCACTCCAAACCTGGATCTCTTTGAAGCATTTAACAAAGTATCATGTAAGACTCTTAGTCTGCATTCAACTACCTTAACAAGAATTGCCTTCTGATGTAACTAATGTCACTGTCTAGTTAGGCTGGCTTGCTGATTTTAGAGATAATGAGGATTCGAATCCCAGCTAGGTCTACTGATCGTAATTTTTCTTAAATGGCTTACCACTCGTTTCACGCAATTGTTGGTAGGTTTTCTCTTAAACTCTTCCTTTTTCATCCCTACTTCATTAAAGTAATCATCATAAATGCGTGTAATTTGGACAAGTAGTGAGATGTGGTGGTAAAGAAAAGCATCCAACCTCGCTTGAGAGTATCCGTTAGTTTTGAGTCGAATCATAAGAATCTTCACTTAACATACAATACCTTTATTTATCCCAGAATCAATGATAAAATCCAATAACTCTATACAGTATTTCTACAATCTATTTACGTAACCCCTCTTTTCTTATTTTCATCACCACTCTGTCACGTCTTCTTTATGAACCGCCATTTACCACAATATTTGTAGACGGTTCATAATCGTCATTTTCTGTATGCTTAATGTCTTTCTCACAAAAATATCTTTATATATATATATATATATATATATGTACGAAATAAAGTGCATCAAACTTTTCGTCCTTCCCAATCAAGTTGGCAGCACTGAAGTCAACATCCTGTTTAGTCTTAATACTATTACTTCTTGAGGAGTATGCTTTAATAGCATCAAAATATTTAAGTGTGTAAATATGTGTTAATGTTATTGCTTTTATTTGTGCTCTATTGTTTTCCTATTCTATCATTTTATTGATTACATAAATACTATTGTATGTCTTGTGGCCTATTTGCAAAATTGAAGTAATTACCTTAATGTGGGGTTACTTTGACACACGGAGGTAAAATAAAGATTAAAACGCGACTATATAATATTATAAATGGTTTAATAACAGGATTTTGTTTCTCCGTTGCCAAAAAACTGCAAAAAAAAAGTCAGACCTAAACCTTTATGTGCCCAGGTCATTCCACAACTTGTATAGTGGGGCTACTATGAACATGCACATCTTGTGTGTATTAGAGCCCTGTACAAGTAAAATAAAAATTGTTAGATTCTTATACCTGGAGTTTTACATGACAAAATAAATATATTGTGTCAAAGTAGCCTTACTTTATGGTATATAACTGGTTTTGTCCCTAAGCGAAGATATTAATGGGCACCTATCAGCAATACATAAAACTATAGATGGGTCACTCGAATTCTCGAATCCACCAAATCATGACAATTTTTTGAAGATTTTGTGTTTTACTGGATTCAATCTTCCTCATAAACAAAGCATAATATTTTGAATTAAAAAATTACTTAGTTAGGCCTACTTGAAAAGCACAACTTAATCCGTAATATTTATTTTGTCGGACAAAAGAAACATGGATAAAATCTTATTTTAAAAAAAATGTTAGGTATGGAAAATCTTAAGTGCCTAGTACCCTACCCTCCCTCCTGTATGGGAAACTTTGCTCGGCCGTTTCAGCACATGCTCACTTCTAAAACTTTCGCCTCACGTACAATCTTGTAAATATTTTAATTAACACATTAAAATTCCTCAAAAACTGAAAATCAATACTAGAATCGCAAATAAACTATAAATAAATAAAACAAATTACGGCTTTTTTTTAACAGAAATAAGAACACATTACGCAAGATACAAAGTCAGCAGCCATAATGTATATTATGTTTACTCGCCCGAGTTATGATTAAAATAAAGATACTGTTAATTCTTACTACCCAACTGGTTTTAATTATCTACAACTCTGCAAAGAACCGCATTTTATTGCATACGATCCTTAAGTTAAACATTTTGTTGGGTTTCATGAAAACTAAATACTGTGAACAGACAAAGAGCGATAAATGGCCTACGCATGCATGCATTGTATATTGATTGTTTGTTTAAAATCGATTCAGGTAATCTGATCACTAAGTAAAGCACTCTCGAGTTTTAAGAATCAAATAATGACTTGCTAATTCATTATTTGTTTTTAAATTGATTTTAACTTAAAAGTTTATTATTATTTTTAAATATGTTGTTGAAGTAATTGTAGAAATATTTAAATGTATTCCTGCCTTATAAAATGGGAATGAACATATTGTAGTCGAAAATATGTTCGTATTTTAAATAGAATGTATTCTCAGAAATTGATATATCACAAGAACTGAATATGTTTCTTGTTTTCTACGTGAGGTCAGATAATGGATATATAAGAAAATAATAATAAAACATACTTAGGCATTATTGAGTTCACTATTTCCAATGGTAAATTGTTTAATAGGCTGGTTTTTAACCTGTATTTTGTGAGGTGGTTGGTGTTGATTAAAATTGAAAGTATGATTGAAATAAATCTTATTTCACAGTTTAAGCCTATATTGTGTAATGTAGGTCTATTTGTAAATCATTAAAATTTATAACGATTTGTAGGATTCGGATTTGAGAAATAATGGATTCGACCCATCTCTAATAGAAACACATCTAGAAGGCATTTGGATCTGACAGCTGTAGGACATTCATAGAACTATGAGTAATGAAACAATATATTTCACTGAAATAACACAGATTTGTCAAAGTCAATTTACAGACGTACTGTAATTCACTCTTGTTAAATTCTGTTTTGCTGTAACTCTCCAATTAGTAGCACTTATCAATCACCTGAGTGCGTTAAAAGAAATTTTAAGAAAATTACATGCGCTCAAGTCAGGAACGAGCAAAATGGCAATGACACCAAAAGCTGTGTGTTGGCTCACTAGGAACACCGTTTATTATTTCTAAAGTGGTGCTTGATAGATAGCACTTCCAGTCATAAGGCTGAGTACCGCAACCGTGCATCTATAAATATGTACGTTGAGAACTTATTGTATTATTTATTTCTTTAAGGAAAACCTCTTTTCACTTTTTGAGTTCTGCTACTGGACAAAGAGGTAATAGCCGCCTCTTGAATAAATTCAATCATTAACGCCCAATTGATGGATTTTATTCAAGAGCCGGCTATTATTTTTTTTGTCCAGGGACAGGAATGTAGTGTGGTTGGTTGGGTATTCTTCTTCCCACTGTAAAAGCTGTATTCTGTGTGCTCCCTTTTTATGTATCATTTAATTGTAATATCAACTTTTAAATGATGACATTTTTTGTAATCATGTTGTATGAAATAAAATGTGTTGAGCAAAAACAATTGGTAATAATAGCATCGAAATATTGATGTGTGTGTAAATGTGTTAGTGTTTTTACTTTTATTTGTGCCCTACCATTTTCCTAATATTCTACCTCATTTTATTTATTACCATTTGTAATCATGTTGATAAGTTTCAGAAGATCCAAAAGGCAGGATAAGGGGGGGGGGGNCAAAAAGGGGGGAAAAGGGGGGGGGGGGGAATAACTTTAAACCAATAATTTGTTTACTGTGGTTTGCTAAAAGAAAACTAGACTATTATTCAAACCATCAATCAACAATTAGAGCCTTTAAATAGAGACTTTCAGAGAATATTTGATGATATATTGCAGCATAGTGATAGAACCTTGAATAAAGTCCTTGCTCATGATAAAATGTGTTGTGCATGCTATTAGCCTTCTAATATATTGCTTTAATATAAATACTTCTAAAGGGTGGGTTTTTTAAATCATTATTTTAAGGCTAGGCCAGACTCTCACAGTTGTCATCGGTATTAAATATTTCTTATAGATATGTCTAGTGTTTGACTCTTACATTTAATTTCTTTGTCTCTAATATAAGGAAACCCTCTTTTTGCTTTATGGGGCAACCATTATATTTGGAAGAAGTTTGAAAGGTGGATGTAAAAAAAATTATTACAGGATTAACATATGGCTTTTACATTGAAGAGAACAATAAATACACTTTTCTTTGCTGTCATTGTACAAAAGAGAATGGATATCTCATGAAGAAAATCGATTGGTACTGCCCAACCCCTGACCAAGGTTTTATCCTATCGGAACTTGTCAGGAGAGAGTGTGAAACATGTAATGCAACTTTCTAATGGAGGAAAAAATAACTTTAAACCAATAATTTGTTTACTGTGGTTTGCTAAAAGAAAACTAGACTATTATTCAAACCATCAATCAACAATTAGAGCCTTTAAATAGAGACTTTCAGAGAATATTTGATGATATATTGCAGCATAGTGATAGAACCTTGAATAAAGTCCTTGCTCATGATAAAATGTGTTGTGCATGCTATTAGCCTTCTAATATATTGCTTTAATATAAATACTTCTAAAGGGTGGGTTTTTTAAATCATTATTTTAAGGCTAGGCCAGACTCTCACAGTTGTCATCGGTATTAAATATTTCTTATAGATATGTCTAGTGTTTGACTCTTACATTTAATTTCTTTGTCTCTAATATAAGGAAACCCTCTTTTTGCTTTATGGGGCAACCATTATATTTGGAAGAAGTTTGAAAGGTGGATGTAAAAAAAATTATTACAGGATTAACATATGGCTTTTACATTGAAGAGAACAATAAATACACTTTTCTTTGCTGTCATTGTACAAAAGAGAATGGATATCTCATGAAGAAAATCGATTGGTACTGCCCAACCCCTGACCAAGGTTTTATCCTATCGGAACTTGTCAGGAGAGAGTGTGAAACATGTAATGCAACTTTCTAATGGAGGAAACCAGATGGAGGAAAAGGAAATTTGTAAAGAATGCTAGGACGATTAGATATGAACATATAAAAGGAATAACATAAAGAACAAAAATGGGAAATGGATATAGGATCTGAATATGTATAATAAATAAGAAAAACCTTTTTACATTGCAAAAGTCATAGTATGTTCTTTCCTTTTCTGTGTTTCTATCCAACTTTCCTGTATCTTCTTCCAAGTAAATCATTTCATTACTTTGTATAACACAACTCTAATAATTTTACCACTTGCACTGCTGGTCTAAGGCGTCAATCTCTCACTTGACCAGATTGCCGTGACTATATTAGAATTAAAATCACTGAAGCACTCCCACTTGTAAAATATATATATATATGAGAGAGAGAGGTTTTTCTATCCCCTCGCAATAAAGGGCTAGGTGTAATAAAAGGTGCTGGCCTTAACTCGTCCAAATAATGTGGATGAACTTCCTCTAAACTACCATCTTTACAAGTTGAGGTAGAAATGGTTTATTTTTCTGCCTTCCAGATCCAAAAGGTGGTGATTGCATTGGGAGATTTCATGAATGCTCAGTGCCACGCTTGCATTGGTGGTACTAATGTGCGTGAAGACATGCGCAAACTGGAGATGGGTATTCACGTGGTGGTGGGGACGCCAGGACGAGTGTATGACATGATCAGTAGGCGAGCCCTCAGTAAGTTGGTTTCACAATTCACAACAGGGTTGATTTGTGAAAGTTTAGTATGAAGAACAATATAAGCTAGTTACTAAAGTGACTGAAACCATTTTAATATATTCATACATTAAAACATAATACTTTTGATAGGTATTATCAATATCTGTAGAATAACACACACTATCGTGAAATATTATCATTGTTGGCCACAAAGAAACATGTTTGAATGAATTTTCTCCGTTATTCCAAACAAAATCAGGGTATATTATACCTACACAAACCCAACTTTAGGCCTCTGCAAAATCCTGCGCTTAAGGAAAACAAACTTTTTCGAAACTCGAGTAAGTAATTATAATTTACTGGCTTTTTTTTTAAACTAATATTGATTCATATTAAATCAAGAACAGTCCATCAACGTCAGTTTTTATTTAATGTTCAATAACAATGTTATTAATTTAATAAAGTTAAATTAACCTTATTTTCGATTACGAAGGCGCGTACCAACTTAAGTTGCTTTTATCTTACAATTGGCTACCAAGTAAACCTATCAGAGCGCCATCATAACCATAACCACATTACATACAATTGATGCTAATAATTATCCCTGAAGAAATCTATTGTCAGGAAAACATGGCTGTGTAGCAAAATAATGACAAAATAGTGTTTTTATATCAAATTATTTACAAAATATTCCTTTACCACACATATTATGTTAATCTTATTATGTGGAATAGCATACATTTTCTTTTGAATTGTACCAGATTGGCTAAGTTGGAAAAACAAATATTTTTGGGTAGTAGAACAGCACCTTTGGTATGAGATTTAGAAACTAAAACGTATGAGGTAACCGAGCACACTGGCTCAGTTGAGAAATGTTTTTTGATATTCATATTGGCAAGATTGTGGCTCACACGTTATTAATTCAGGTTAGTTAAAATATTTTGATGCTTTTTTGTAAAGGTATTTATTAAAATTCACACGATTGATTTTTTGTCACTCATAAAATCTAGTTAAAATGTATTTATATTTAAGTCGAGTTGGGTCAAATCTGCTATTTTATGAATCCAAATCTCCACTTTACCTTCAAATCTCTAATTTGAATCTTAAATTAAATATAACTTTAAAATAATAGAAAATACAAACGGTAATTAAATGTTAACATTATTTCTTATAATCCATTCATTATAACAGTCTTTTATTCAGTTTAGTCGGGGTTCATACGGTCCTTAATAGACCTGGAATTTAGTGTGTCTGTTCACGTTAGCTGTTGTTTCTTGTTTACTTTACTCTCCGCTGCTCTTCCCGCTTTTGTTTATTTGTTATCGCGTCATCAGCTAAGAGATTTGTGCCCATAGGATGGGATCTTTATAGTGGTAATGGGATACAGTGTTAACATCTCTGACAAATGTATTATCCTATCGCTCCTGTCGATAAAATATGTTTTCTTTAATTTCCTATATTTAAAAATCTCAATTCTTTTATAAGTTGCTTTAAAACTGTCATTTGCAATAATTCTTTTTAAGATTTTTTACTACCTATAGCCGCCTAGCCATACTACAATATATACTGAACCTAGAATTACTCTACTAACCAATAAACCAAGGAGAGTGAAGTAAGTGACAAGAAAGTTAAATTACTATTTTTATAGCCCTATCTGTTAATTAAATTTAGTGAAAAGTTGTTTTCCATATATTTAAAATTTGATATGGTTTATAATTTTATTATTGATATGTTTCGCTTTTGGCAGTACGAGAAATAACAGTTTTAGTCTTTAAAAAGTCCTTAAATTTATGTTTCATAATATGTCTAAGAATCATGTTTAGTGTTAAATTACTGTTCTGGGATCTGGTTGTCCATTTTATCTTATTTGTTCTGAACCACCAATAAACAGTATCAGCGCTCTAAAACATATTTGCTTTAAGAATTGAAAAAAAATTATTATTTTTAGAGTCTTAATTCAAAAATACCCTGAATATACTTAGTTTTGAGGACCCGTTTCCATATTTAATCTAAACCAAAATTCTTGATCAAAAATACACAATATTATAGTATTTGCATTAGGCCTATGTTTATTTTACCTAACGTTGAAACCTTACCCGGCACTTGTTAAACAAAATATTTTATTTCGTTTGGAAAACTTCAAATTTAGTTTAAATATAAATACCGTATTGACCCGAAAATAGGCTGCCTCCGAATATAAGCTGCACCGCAAATTTGCAACCACTTTAAGAGTAAAAACAATATTTATACTGGAAATGAGATCACTTTGTAATAAATCCCTTGAAAAGAAAACGGAAAAATGGTGTTTACAGTTAAATTGAGATCACTTTGAAATGAAGAATATACAATTATTCATCTTCACTTTTGTAGCTATCTTTTGGCTGATCCTCCCACAATACAATCTTTAGCACAGTCCATCTTATAATATTAGATAGACATCACTTTTTGAAACCATGCATGATGGAATCTGAAGATATCCTTCCCCACGCAGTTAGTATCCACTTGAAGAGCAAGCTTATTTAAGGCTTCTTGATTTTTCCACTGGATATTGGGGCATGATCTGACAACAACCAATCAAAATATTCTCTTTGGAGATTGTCCTTGAAGGGTTTATTCGCAACCACATCAAGGACTTGCAGTTGTGAAGTCATGCCCCTTGAAATTATAACCCGATTAGTAGAATTATTTGATTTGATTTGATTTGATTTGATTTGATTTGATTTGATTTGATTTGATTCTTTACATCTTCTGTAAAATACCCTTTAAAAGCATCAAGTACCAGCAATGCCCATTTATTAAGAAGAGCGCCAGGCCTTCTTTTCCAAACAACTGATATACAGCCCTTTTCCTGACACCTCACAATCATTCTTTTGGGCAGAGTTTCTTTAATCAGGATTTTTTGTTTCAAAATAAAATATGGTGGTAACTTCTGACCATCGGCTGTTACAGCTAATATTGCTGTAATTCACAATTTTTTTTGCTACCCGTGGTCTTCCTTATGACAGGTTTGGACCTTTTTCTCCCACACTTGTGATACTACTAATGTCAAAATATACAGGAATCTCATTGATATTTCGGGATTTAAAGATAGTCGTGCTATTTACGAAGGTCATTCACATAACATTAATCTTCACATAGTCAGATGGTAACTTTTTCGCTAAAGATGTTCTTCGCCTAAGTACCAGATCACTTCAGTGCATAAATTTACGGCATCACCCAATACTGGCCTAAATTCTCGGTGAGGCAACTTAAACTTAGCTGCTGATAGGGTATCCATTTTTTCTATCTTCTTTTACAAACAAAAGAATACATGCATCATTTCCAGGACGCTGGCCATGCTTTGGCCCTCTAAAGGCTTTGCATGTTGATATGGCGTTCTGAAGTGTGTTTTTTTTTATCTCAAACTACATATATTCTTCTCATCAATGTTATATTTTCTGCCCACTTACCTATTGCTCGTTGTTTCTGCGTATTTTACTAACGCTATCTTAAAATTGGCGTCGTAACTACACCTAATACCTTGGCTATGACTCGCCCCTTTTTCATTATGGTCTGCCATTTTATTACTTCCGAGTGTAATACACACGCCTAAACTACCTCGCCAAAAATCAACATAATGCAACTAAATTTTCACAGGATTAATAAAATCCACTTCCTCCCTAATAGTAGTAAAAATATATGCCAGTAGAATGCATTAATAAACTAATCCAGAAGGTTTTGACACTAATTGTTGGTACTAATAATATACACAGAAAGTCAATGTTCATCTATTTTAGATTACAAAAAATATCCTGGAAGAAGTTGTTTACTAGAAATATGAAATATAATAATGATTAAATTAGTAAATTACGCTGTGATTCAAACTTTTCTCTCTCGCTCCCCTCCCCCCAATCGCCCTCTTCTCAATAACAAACTATGTGATCTGTGTTATACGTTTAGAATCCACGAAAATGGATAAAATCTCTAAAATGGGCAGGCGGGTCTAACCCATTCCTTAGTCTGATTTTAAGATGGCCCCTAGATTTGTAAGTTACAAATTTAGAAAAAAAGATTTGGATGAATACGGCAATTATCAAATATGTATTACCTGTACCGGTAGTAAAACACAGTGATAAAAAATAATACAAGTGTGTATAAATTAAATTTATTTTAATATCTTAGTGTCAACCACAGTGGTCTTGGCGTAAAGAGCTGTCCTCAGAACCCGGTGTTTGTGGGCAATTTCCTCTGTCCCATGTTGATTGTTGTGGGTGAAAATACCTTTCCTGGGAAAATTGGTAGGCCCTTTCCTTCTTGCTCGTAGAAATTCTCGTGTGCTGATATGTTGGTTCAGAAAGTGCACTTTAAACACCTCAAATAAAATTAATAGCTTAGACCTATCTACTTTATGATGAACACTGACAAATTTAGCTCAGCTCTGGTGTTCTTATAATTTGAGGGTTTGAATTTTTATCTCTTACTTTAAGGGCATTTTTCCACATTCTAATGTGTCATCATTACTCATGAAGAATGCATATTAATTAATCTAAAATTAAAACCCAGTTACATATTTTTATTCAAAGTATTGACTATAGAAAGGGTTTATATGATCCACTCTTAACACTGACTCGAGAGGTCACTGTTAAAACTGATGACTTTTCACTGTAGGCATATCTTCTTTCTTAATAACTTAAAAACTAATTAGTCCTGTAATTTCACTACAAATTACCCCCATTTCCTAGCAATTTTTCAATATAATCTTCTTCATATGTAACTTTGACAAAGTATTTATATAGAGGGCTAGAGAGTGTCTTGTGCTAACATTGTTTCTGTTTCTATGCATTTATTTTACTTCTATTTCCTATAAATTTCCCCCCCAAAAAATTGGGATTTGTAGGTAAATTTAAGATTTGGATTCGTAAAATAGTGGATTTGTCCCAACCCTGATATATATTAGTTTGGTCAACTCCACTATTTTATGAATCCTAAATAGAAATACTAATAGAAGACACTTTGTTAAATTAATGGTCTGGGATCGGGTTGTTGAGTTTGATATATTGGTATCAATCCACTGGTCGTGCATTTCCACCTCTCCTCTCCCTTCCGCTGTGTGTCTTTGTCCAGTGTGTGTGAAAACATGTTCATACGTGGTGGATTATGTTAACATACATTATTCTTTCTTCCAGGGACTGATCACATCAAATTATTTGTGTTGGATGAAGCTGATGAAATGCTGTCTCGGGGATTTAAAGATCAAATTCATGATGTTTTTAAGACACTTAGTTTGGAAGTTCAGGTAAATCAAATCAAACCTGTCTAATTATGTGCTAGGGTCTTGTATTTTTTAAATTCAAATTTTATACCTTTCCAAATCTCGATATTTGGTTAAAAGTTATTCCTAGTTAAATATAATACTCGGATTATATTCACAAATACAAATTGAGGGTTTGAATAAGTTTTTATTATTTTTTGAGGTATGGAAGTAAAATATGATTCACAGGATATTTGAGTATTTTCATGAATATTCAGGCTTTTATTGGAGGCCAGCATTGAGAATCGCAATTCCCATTTTTACCCATTAGGGTACTTTACAATTTCTATAAATTTATTCTTTGTTTTCGGCCTTAAAAGATTGCGCAGTAGGTCCAAGCAAGGACAAAAAAAAAGTCCATTCACCACTGGAGGTAACTGACAGCTAGCTGAAAATATTTATTGCATATGTTTGTTGAAAATCAGTTAGGCCTATTATTTTCTTAGTGCTGCTTTTATCAATCAAAAGTGTTAAATAAACTCTCTAATAATACTTCCCTAATAATTACTGTATAATTGTCTTTTTCAAAACTTTGGTTTACATCCATTACCGGTTCCGGGTCAGTTTTTTGTTCAAGCCATATATTATCTGCTATCAGCTTGCTACGCCTGTTGTAGCTTCATTTGCCTTATAATCTAACTTAAGACTAGACCAGGTACAACATCCAGTCTTCGGCCATTAATTTATTACTTTGAAAGGGTAAATCCACCCCCATTTCACCCATGATAAATTTTCGGCCATGCCGGGAATCAAACTTGGAACTCTTAGCTGAGTAGACAGACATGCTATGCTATTGACTAGCTAAGATGTCAGGTCTTTTTCATAACTAATTGACAGAACCAAATATATTACTTTATATTTTTGGTTTGCGGCTGTGGCAACAAGATATTATAGTACATGAAATAAATTAAAACGTATTATATTTACACTTGTATCATGCTATAACTGGTGGCTAACAAAAAAAGATAGTTTTAGAACTTAGAGAAAAAGGCTTAGAAAATATTTGTTTCAAAATAACAGTTTTTATTTTGTAAACATAACCAAACATGGTTTGTATGACGGCATCAAATACAGTAACCCCATGGCTTCTTTGGTGCTGACTGACTGCTTTGAAAAGTTACCAGACCAAATTATATATCCCTACACCGAACCATATGATCTGCAAGAACATGTTTAGCAGCTGTCACTTCTGACGCTCAAAATTTAGATATATACCTAAATGTTGAATGTCAGAAGTCAGCTGTGAAGCTGTCGGTCAGCACCAAAGAAGCCATGGGCTACTCTACCTTCTTTTGTCTGGTTCACCATGCTAATTTTAGAAGAGAATCCCAGACACTTCCTCAAAAACAAAACATCCAAACAGCTATTTTTATAATTTGAAAATGCTCGGTAGAACACACATTGTTTTTTTGAAAGTTTTTACTGCAAAAAGTGACAACTCCACAAATGGTCTTATAGATCGTGTGTTTTGGTGGATGTATACATGAGAGTAGATCTGGTAACTTTAGCTAGTTTTTACTTACTACTACTTTTGTGGTGAAAGGACACTTTGGACCTTTCTATAGGTAACATGTTTGGTCTAAACATAGACTCGATTATTTCAATATTAGTAAATGCAATAAGCAAGTGTAGTGGTATTTTGATATAGAGTTTAATATTAGTAAGATCAAAACATTATGCACGTATTTTATATAGGGATGTTCTTCTCTGTTTATACATAGTATTCTAATAACTACACAAGATGAACAAAAAATGTAAAGTTTCACCAGACAGGTAGTACAAACTCATATGGGAAAGGATTAACACAATATATAATTTTGATTTCAAAATAGCCAAAGCAGGACTAAAGGCTCTCATTTGCCATGGAAAGACTGACCATACAAGGATCCAAACAAAATAATAAATATGGTTGTTGTAGAACTACATAGATCAAATTTTGTGTGTGAAAATAACCTACCATTAAAATTAAGTAATGGTTTTACCAAACAAGTTTGTAAAGGGTTTATATATATTGTGACATTGACAAGAAATGTCATTGATCATGTAAAAATCAAATTACTGTAAAATCCTTTTGTTGAATGTATAACTAGGTAAAGAGTTTTAAAATTTGGTATTTTTACTGCCGAGAAAGTAGAAACTAATTTGAATAAAGTGGATGCATTTGGAGATAAAGCAACTGCAAAGAATTTCTTCAACATTGTGAACAGTGCATTTGAAGAAGACCTAATTTCTTGTGTGAAGTATTTTTTGTAAAAAAAATATAGGTTTACTACAGGATTTTTTTATGTCAAGAACAGGACCTCTCAAATATATCAGTGGCAGCCTTTTATTATACACTATTTTTGGTTTGACAAAGCATACAATTTATTTTTGCAGAGATTTTTCTCATAAATAATAATTATTAATACATTTTTTCAAGTAAAACTAATTTTTTTTCGGTGGCCTCAAGGTTTAACACCCTACTCTTGTGTTGGACTAGACTGTTGAAGACGAGATCTGGGTTTGACCCCATTAGGGTGCACTGAGGATGGTTTTCCCTAACTAGTTTGCCACGCTCCCTCATAAATGTAGGTGCATCAAAGCGTGGATGATTGAAAAAATATATTGTGGTTATCTATATACATTTATAGACTAAACTCGTTTAGAAAAATGTATTAATGCACAATAATATTTCATTATAATATACTAAATCAAGTCATTATCACAACATGCAAATTAATTACTTCAAGTTATTTCATCTTACTAATAATTTGTAATGAATATAACACCTCAGAATTACATTGACTGAACATAAACTAAGTATTTTAGTTAAAAATATTGTTATTGTCGATGTTTCTATAATGTCGAGGTTTTGAAGCTTTGCACATACCTAGAGCAAACCCTACACCGCTTTTATCACAAATAAATACCTCAGCTCACTCCAAACGCTGCTGCCACTGGATCAGAGGTAGTGGCTGCCTTTTTAAGGAAAAAAATAATACTTTGTGATGATAGGTTTATTCAAAGTAAATGCTTTCATTATAAAAAAAATGTCAGAAGAATTCACTTTATGTTGTAGATATGTGGACCTAGAATCAATTGTGACTCTTTTATGGTAAGATTTGTTTTGTTAATCATTGATAATTGTTTCTCAGGTTATACTCCTGTCAGCTACTATGCCCTCAGATGTACTAGAGGTCACTTCTTTGTTCATGAGGAATCCAATCCGTATCTTGGTCAAAAAAGAGGAGCTGACTCTTGAAGGTGAGTATCTCAAGACTTTATATCACTAATTTCAGAGGCCTATAAAATGACATATGCCCAAATATGATACGGCCTCTCGTACAATAAGACTGTAGAATCTTCATGGTATTCTACATGGAAAATAAATGGTCCTGAATATAATATTACCCACCATGAGCCAACTTAATTTGAAAATGAGTATCTATGGTAAAATGACCTCTTTCAAGAACCCTTTCTGACCTCTGCAATCATCACAAATACCTCAGTAGAATTTAAGCTTTTAAGAGGTAAGATTTGTCACTCCTCAGTTCAAATACAACATAACTTTAATAGGTACTCAAGTCCTTTTAACACATTTTGTTAATAACTATCCTTCCCTCTGAGCTAAGTATGGCAGGAAAAGATCAGAGGAAAGGGGGGTGGGGCATAATTACTATTTGCCCTACAGCACCGGCGCAGCCAAGTGAGGGGGTACCGTCCCCTGACCTCGCTATCCACCTTCCTCTTTCTTGTACCTAAAGCTGTTGAGATCATACCTGAGGAACTCTACAAACTTGATGAGCTTCATGTATATACATCGAGGTGGACCCATGTGGAAAACTGCCAAATATGATCTTTCCAAATGGGGAGGATGAAGTTCTCAATGAACTTCTATGAAGCTAAGGAGAATTAACATAATACTAATGTATTATATTCGGAAGAAGGTACAGGAAAGGTGGATAGAAACATATAAAAGGGGGAAAAACACAACATGGCCATCACAATGAAAAGAACACAGTTCACACTTTACACTGCTGCCAATGGACAAACAGGTAATGGATGTCTCTTAAAGAAAATTGATCAATTGATCATCACCGCCCAATCCCCCGACCTAGGTTTCATTCTATCGGAACTCATCAGGGAGGAGTGTGAAACGCGCAACGCATAGATATAATGAAACCTAGGTCGAAGGATTGGGCGGTGACGATCAATTTTCTTTAAGAGACATCCATTGGCAGCAGTGTAAAGTGTGAACTGTGTTGTTCTTTTCATTGTAAAGGCCATATTGTGTTTGTCCCCCTTTCATATGTTTCTGTCCACCTTTCCTGTACCTTCTTCCAAATATAATACATTTACCTCATAAAGCGAAAAGAGGTTTTCCTTATAGAGATATATCATAATACTAATGTGAATTAGTTCAAAAGTGATTTAGTGAGTTAAGAGTTAGTGCAAGTTGCTTATTTGAATTTTCAGATTTTAGCTCATAAAATAATTTTATAAATCAAATTTTCAAAATACAATTTATTGAAACTTGCATGTTTGTATATTCTAGCAGTATGCCTAAATAAAAATGGGTTCATAAAAACTTAATAGTAATAATAATTACAGAATTATGACCATAGTAATTTTTTGAGTAACACAATTTATCCTTTTGAGGATAGCGTTGACCTCTACTGGTAACTAGTGATAATTGAAGTTGTAAGTTCATAATTTTTAGGGAATAAGTTGAGAATGAAAAGGATGATTACAAAATTTAGTTTTTCTCTTCAAGGAAAATCTCTTCCCTTTTTGGGGTAGTTTGTAATATATATTTGCATGAAGGTAAAGGATAGGTGGCTAGAAAACAGATAAAAAGAAACAAACAATATATGGGTGTTGATAATTAAAAGAATATTGTTTACATTTTACATTGCTGCCACTGGACAAATAGGTTTTGGCTGCCTCTTTAAGAAAACTGACCTTCAACGTCCATTCCCCAACCGAGGTTTCATTCTATCAGAACTCGTCAGAAAGGAGTGTAAAACATACAATGCAACTTCCTAAAAGAGATAAAAAGAGGGGGGGAAAGGACACTTAAATAGGAACATGTAAAATAAATAACATCAAACCATCAAGGATGAACACACGAAGAGGACATTGGATGCTAATAAATAATATATACTTTTAAAGAAAATCTTTTTGTATTTTGAGGTAATCTGCAATATGTATATTTTGAAGAAAGTACAGGATAGGTGGATAGAAAAAAATAAGAACGGACACAATATGGCTATTACAATGAAAAGACCAAAAAGTTCAAACTTTACATCGCTGCAACTGGACAAAGAGGTAATGGCTGTCTTATAAATAAAATATATCCTTTACCGCCTAATCTTCGACTAGGTTTCATTCTTTCGGAACTCATCAGGATGGAGTGTGTAGTGAATGGAAAAACGCAACTTCATAAAAGAAAACCAAAAAATACAAAGGGCAGAAAAATGAAGTTGGTAAAGAAAAATTGGCCACTTAGATAGGAACATGTAATATTTCAACACATTTGAGTTACATTGTGGGATTTGCTATGTCCTAAATAAAGCCTTATTGATTCTTTTTTCCTTTTAAGGTTTGATTCGAGTTATCAAGTAGTATCAAATTTGAATGAAATTATCAAAGGGTTGCAGACCCCTAATGAAGGCTCATTTGGGTAAAGTGAAAGTAAGAAGCCATCTGGTGAAATAACTTTTGTATATCTTGGCTAGGATTATACACAGGCTTCCTTGTTGCCTGCAAACCAAAGCAGAGGGAGCAAAGGGCGAGCTTCTTTAATAATTGTGCATGCCCAGTGCTATTTTTGAAAGTGATACTCTTTGTTTTGGCCTTATTTGTGGCACAATTTCAAGTTGTGAAAGTAAAGTGTTAGAAATGGTGTTGAGAAAGAGGTGTTTGTTTGAGTTTCACACAGAAATAAAATGTCCTGCGACTATCATACTTATTATTCATTCATGAGCTAAGTTTACCTAGATGACAGCTCAAAATGTTACTAGAAGCAATCCCTAATATATCACTATGCCAACAGCTGACATCTATCACTTTGGATGACTAATGAAGACAGTTGGTAATATATTAATGTGATAGTTAACCATAGTAATTTAGGCCAATATTATTTATATATTTATTTGAGGACGGACACAAAGTTTATTTATAGTTTTATTTCCCTTAAAAAAATATTAACACCACTTTCACAAAAACTTCTAACGAACATTGCTTCAAGATGGTGACTGACGAATTTAAACCATATGATTGAACATAACGGTAAACAGGTTTTTTACAATGACGCAGACACGCAGTTGATGAAAATATTTTATTCAGTTAAATATTTAAAAATACGATAAAATAATCATAAAATTATTTATTGAATGTAAAAAAATGACAAACAATTTTCTCTTTTCCAAGTAAATACGGTGCCTGTATTAAAAGTTATTGATGTATTACACAAAATCAGTAACGTTTCAAAACGAAAAATAAGTACTTTTAATTATTTCACAAAAACTTCTAACGAACATTGCTTCAAGATGGTGACTGACGAATTTAAACCATATGATTGAACATAACGGTAAACAGGTTTTTTACAATGACGCAGACACGCAGTTGATGAAAATATTTTATTCAGTTAAATATTTAAAAATACGATAAAATAATCATAAAATTATTTATTGAATGTAAAAAAATGACAAACAATTTTCTCTTTTCCAAGTAAATACGGTGCCTGTATTAAAAGTTATTGATGTATTACACAAAATCAGTAACGTTTCAAAACGAAAAATAAGTACTTTTAATTTTGTTTAAAATATTGTTTCGGGTTGGATAAAATAAAATAGTATGAGAAAACTTAAGTTTACGTTATTTTAAATGTAATGTATAACAGATAATTAAAGACCTTTACATTTATAACAAAACTGTGGTCTTTTAAAAGTGTTGGCAACCCAAAAACTAAACATATGATTTTTGAATTGTCATCCAGGTAAAAACCTATCGTGAATAGAATATACTGTCATGTGTAATATGGTATATCTGCGCACAAATGTCTTAAGCTATGTTGAAAAACTATTAACACCAAGATGTTGACAAACCTATTTTAAAAACTAGTCCTAGAGGTAAAAACCAAACTTCTAGCGGTTCAGAACTAATCTACCATTTATCAGAAATAAATTTAGAACTTTAAAACATTCTTACTTAAAAATTTAATTTACATGTGTGGTGGTAAATATTTAGTAGTTTAAAAAGTCTTAAGATATTTACACGTTCATCTATAGCGAATTATTAAGTTAAACTTTAAACTCTGACAGTTAATAGATTTGGATGGTTAAATAAGTCTAATTTCATCTGATAAGCTAAGAAAAAAATTTGTTTTCACTAAATGTTCTAATGCATCATTCCCTTTGATATAAATTTTAATTTTGGGGATAAATTACCCTAGTTATTATTTAGTTTACCTCTTGTGCCGCCTCCAGCTCCTTAATTGTAATGACAAGGTGTCCAGCAACCTGTAAAATACCAGGTGTTTTTTTTATAACAAAATTTAACCTTGACTTCACTTTCGTTATAAACCTTGTGCAAAGAATCTTAACCCCATAGACCACCACTTGTCCTGTTGCAGGTATCAAGCAATTCTTTGTTTTTGTTGAACGTGAGGACTGGAAGTTTGACACCTTGTGTGATCTGTACGAGACCTTGAGCATCACCCAGGCTGTCATTTTCTGCAACACACGTCGCAAGGTGGATTGGCTCACTGAGAGCATGCACGGCAAGGATTTTACTGTGTCTGCCATGGTGCGTATTAACTATTATTAGAATCGCATGAGGCGATCTTGATCTTGTTGAAACTTGTACTTGATATACAATTTTGAAATAAACCATTTGAAAACTATATTAGGACCCATAATTAGAGACCTGGGCTTTTCGGTAAATAAAAGTGATTTAAAGTAAGAAAATAATTTTTGAAATGCGGCAATAAAAATTCTGAAAAGTGGATTTAAAAAATTGTTCAGATGTATAATTATCTTTTAATAGTTAATCAGAGAATACATTTTGTATTTAGATCTTAAATTTCCCTCATAAATATCCTTTTAAGAATAGATATTTAATAACTACCTTAAAACAAAGTTTTATTTCAGAAAGGCCTAGGAGCCTTTGTGTATTTCAGCTTAGATTTAGGCCTAAAATCTATAAGAAAAAAACTTACTACATGTAAATGTGTTCTAAATAACTTTAGTTACACTTAAAAGTTTGTCACATGAAAACATAGTCATTGCTTCAATATTTTCTCCACACAAAACTGTCTTCTATCTGTCAAAACTGTGTTGTAAGATGAGATACTACACTGTCAACATTATCACAAGTTAGTTAAACAACTCTATAGCAATTGCAAAGTTGCTAAAACTTATTTTCATGGACAGTAAGATTAACTAACTGTAAAGAATTATTACTTAAAAATAGAAAAGTGACTTTATGAACAAGCAAAAATATTTTTATTAACTTAGGATTTTTTTTATATTACATTTTGAAATCTTTAAATTTGTGATAAAACCAGAAAACATCAAATTTCCTTAAAATTCGCAGTATAAAAAAACATTCTGAAATTTTAAAAAATGCTGTTAAAAGTCAAAACCACCCTTCAAACATATTTTCCACATCTGCGAAAAGTTTGGGTATCTACCATATATATATATATATAAATATATATATATGTGCTGTACACTAATATCTGCACTTTGAAGCAGAATTATTTATTTTTTATTTATTTAACAATCCATTGTGTGGTAACACTGAGTACTTTAATTCTTTTTGAAGAACTTGAACTGGTTTTTTACATTCTTTTACAATGACCACTATTTTTTATACATAAAAAAATAAAATTCATTACAGTCCTGTAAAAAATATATAACTTGTTCTAATAAGAAAGTAAAGACGTGTTCGATTCGGAGGCTTGTGTCATACAAGTATGTTGTATGGATTAACCTAAGTAGGATGTGTTTAAATGTGTGCTTAAGATAGTGACAAGTGGACTCATTAGAGTGCACCAAAACATTATTTTGATAAAACTCGGTGAAATTAATTAAAAAACATAAGTGAAATTGAAAATTAATAAAGCTATCACATAAGTATCATTTGCATCTTTTTTTTTTATATCGGCACATCTTTACTGCTTTTTAAAGCTATTCTCACATAAAGTCCGTTCACTGTAGGAATTGTTTTCTGAAAGGCCTTTTTCCCTACCAGAAATCTATTATATAGTAGGATATTGGTAGGAACAAATAGCTTTCAGAGAGTAATTTCTACCGTGAATGGAATATATGATCATTTCTCTAATGGGATAGGGCTGAGGAAGGAAACACTTTACAGTTAACTACCCACATTTACGGGGAAGGAGAGTGGGAAACCATTTGGGGGGGGGGG